>OX375880.1:104690300-104998169 GCA_947359465.1 Metellina segmentata
GTGAAAAATTCCTGTGCAGCCTAGAAGACAAACTACTGTTCATTGTAAAATATTGTTATATGTTGCAAAAAAGCTATTTGTACACATTGATTGCTGTACTTTTTCATACTTTGATTCCAGATGAATATATGAAATTAGTTTTGGACAAGTAAGAGCTATGCACGCTGCGTTCTATGTATGCTCTTTGTTTTTCTATAATTATATTCTTGTTTTAGCGCTGGTATAAGATTAATAAAAATAAAATATTTTAATCTTAATGGTTTGTTTTCATTTCTTGTAACACTAGTTTAGAACTGTTACTCCCTGTTTAAGGTTTCTAAGATATTTGACAATCTATTTTTGATGTATACTTTGAATCCAGCTTTGTACTCGTATAACCTACAAATATTTCTTTATTTAAACACATGAAATAAAAAAAAAGCTTGATTGTGTGAACAGAAAAATTGATTCCACAATGGCCTAATTGCTTGAATAAGGTGAGCAGTTATTTTAATAAGAATCAGACAAACCAAATTTTTTATTTTTATGCTATCACAGAAATATACAAAACTCTTGAGAAAACTTCTATTTTAAGTGACTGCTTAGCATAAAGCTTGTAAAAAATATGAGTAAAAATGAATCATCTATGCTCTTTATTTTACAATGGATGGAATACAAACAACAAGATTGACTTTCAATATTATTTATTAAGAGACAATGGTAATGCTGGCTGTGTCTCCACTGTGGTAATCTACTCAAGGTAGAAGTAGGATCAGCCATCAAACATGATACACTGCCATTCTATGCCTGTGCACAACTTGGGCACAGCATCACTCCCAACTCGGCAAACGTTCTGTTGGCATTTCCAAATACTCTGGAGCGAAGGAAGTAGTCAAAAGTGACGTTTACCACCACATTATTACATGGCTCACCTCTCCCAAGAGTGTTTGTGGTGTTGAAATCCTTCTTTGGCCTATAATTCCTTCTTTGGCTTACATTATAAGTCTACACTTTAAAATTAAAAGTTAACTATATTGGGCAAACTGGCACAGAGTTCAGCAATATGCAGCGTGCCCTCTGGTTACCCGCTTAAGAAACAAAATTAGGTTTTTGATTATATGTATTCCAGTGGTCCCCAAAGTAGCGTATACGGACCTCTTGGGGCTCGTAATAAGGTTTCGGGGAGGTTATTTTATGTTTTACAAAACGTGTTCCAAAAGATAACAGCCGACCAACCGGTGTAGTGGTTAAGGTGTTAGCCTCTAGATTAGAAGGTTCCTGGTTCGAATCCGGGTCCTGGCATGGATGGTTGTAAGCGTATGGTGCACCTTAAATCTGTCGTGGCCGAAAGTCCTTACGTTGTGGAGAGTGGGGTGCCAGCTCAGATTTTGCTTCGTCATCTGACCGTGGTTCAAAATTACGAGGTGTCCTCGGATCTTTCCCTTAAGTTATTGATCCCGGACCGTCGTCAATAGCCCGTTGAGTTGCTCTAGTACGACGTTAATTTAAAATTGCCATTGCCAAAAGATTACAATTACAAAAGTCTATTTTACCTTCTATGTGGTGCCGACCAACCGGTATAGTGGTTAAGGTGTTAGCCTCTATATCGGAAGGTTCCCGGTTCGAATCCGGGTCCGGGCATGGATGTTTGTAAACGTATGGTGTAGAGGCGGCTGGTGCACCTTAAATCTGTCGTGGCCGAAAGTCCTCACGTTGGGTTGGCGTGGAAGTTTGGAGAGTGGGGTGCCAGCTCAGGTGTTGCTTCGTCATCTGACCGTGGTTCAAAATTACGAGGTGTTGTCCTCGGATCTTTCCCTTCAGGGACTGATCCCGGACCGTCGTCAATTGCCCGTTGTGTTGCTCTAGTACGACGTTAACTAAAAAATCACCTTCTATGTGGTTGAACTTGCAGTTGGGAGCATTTCCAAGTGACTGATGCATCCTGGCTACAATACTGACGTAACTATAAAATTGAATTTCTAGTATTTTGATGTAGAAAGATTGCTTGTTTCTACAACTGCAAAACTAATCTCTACCTCTACTAGAGTCTACAGTTGTGACAACCAGCCGCATTTGCTATATGTGGATAATTATGATATTTAATGATGGATTATCTTCCAACCATCTCTTATGCTACAAGATTCTTTGGTAGTTTATTGAAATCAGTGTTTTTACTAGTGCAACTGACCTTTAGTTAGCTATAACAGGATGGTAACAGAACCGTGAAATCAGGGAATTTTTAACTTTTGGAGATCTTAGGGAAAATTTCCAAATTTCACAAAAAGCCAGGGAAATTTTGATAAATTAAACGGCAACTATTATCGTTTGTCCTATTTACAGATGAGCAATTACTAGTACTTTTGAGAATCGAATAAATTCTACTCACCCGAATTGAATTCAAATAAAGAACACTGGAGTCGTAATTTTTGAACACCGCGAAAACCACCGCCGATGTTTTTTCGTGGCCGCAGCGTCTTGGTCGCCGAGAAGTGTTGAAATTTGTGTGTGATACTTTTTATGTGCATTAAATTAATATTTTTTGCTTGCAATTATATTTTCGTAGAATCTTTAAATTTGTTTTTGCATTTGATTTTGATGAATAGTATGATAATGTAGGGTCAGGTGTAAAAGGTTCATAATCAAAATATTTTGTAATTTTTCTCTAGTTTTTTCAATTGCTATTGTAAGAGTTCCAACCCTTACAATAACAAAATATCTGAAGAGAAACGATACAAAATATGTGTGCAGAGTTATCCTTTCTCTCCATCTGACCCTAAATATTTAAAAATAATGTGTGGATACTGTATATCGATACCAATCACGAATCAAGACATTTATTAAGGGAATTGTAAAATCAGGGAAATTTTTTCGACACTATCAGGGAACTTTTTTTCGGGGATTTTGTTGCCACCCTGTATAATTAGAGTGCCTATATAATAAGAGTGGCGACAAGGGACCAAATTTGGCTTAATGCACATGCGCGGCAGCCATTTTTCTACCAGAATCGGCTGCTGGGCGAATATGTTTCTTCCATCGGTTTCCCACATTTCCTCCTCTCTCTTTCTTTTGGCGATAGTGTTTATGTCCCGTAATTTTTATGCTCACGACTTATTGAACTTGTTTTCGTGAATATTAACAAGAAAATGAATAAAGTTAAGCTTATAACTTCAGTGTTAAATAAAATAAGATCTGATGTGTTGTTTCTCTCAGGCACAAGTTTTTTCTGTAAATTCTTTCCATGCTGTGTGATAGAAGTTTACGCATTAATTTTATAACATTAAATAAAAAATAGATTTGAAATGTCCTACTATTAATGGATAGTTCCTTAAAATAAAACTTTCTTTCGACCAACTGTCCAACACATGTAGTTTTTTTTAGCGTGAATTATCCTTTCCTTACATTAACCGAACCAGAAAAGATACTGAACATTTTTATTTGACCTTTTTAATGCATAACACAAAATTTTAACCCACTTAAATTTAATTTTAAGTTTCATCTATTTATACAAGTCAAAAGACATGTAATTTCAAAAATAATCAACACCATCAGTACACATTTGTTAAAAAATCTACCACATTTTCATATGAAAAATAGAATTAACAGATTGAAACTAAATTATGAGCAAATATTGGCCTAAACATACAAGAATAATCTCAAGATAAAAAATAGTTAACAGCATTTGTACGCATTTATATCCAAATTCATAGATAAATGTTGATGTGGTGGTTTTGTTCCGAGATCTAGCAGCAAAATAAAGATGAAAATTTGCATCAAAAATAACACTTTAATATAAACATTTCTTTTATTCTTTTTATATAAAGCATTGCTACAATTTACTCTCTGCTTTTCTGATGATTCAATTCGGCTTAGGTTATTGAAAACCTATAACAAGGAAACAGCTAAAAAAAAAAAAACGCATTATCAAAAGTTTAAAACTTGCTAACTGCCTTTGGCGCGATGTTTACATCGCCAAAGTAGCGGGAAACAGCATGTTGTTCAAAAAAAGCTATTTACTTAAAAAGTCTTCAAATTTACACTGACAAAACACTAAAATAATTATAAATAAACATTCTAGAACACGAAATGGAACACGAATAAGCTATATTTTCTTTTTAATTGAAAAAACACACGTTTTTCTCGAACACACAAAAAGTTCCCATGTTAAGTCTACGGGAGCTGGGAAAATACCGCTTCGGGCGGTAGAGAAGGTCTCTAAGCCAATCAGAAAGTGTTTCCCGTATGTCGCCACTCTTATTATATAGGCACTCTATGTATAATGACTGGCTATCCTGAAAAGATTTGAAACGTACTTGAAATATATGTTTGAAACGGACAAAGTTGGCAGTAGACTCAACAATTGAAATTATAAGACGTAAACCAAAAACATTGAATCTGAGTTGATCGCACCATCATAATGTAAGAAGCATAGAGCATAGTTGTCGCTCCTTCATACCTGGTATAAGTAACCACACACTTCATGTACTACTAATAGATTCATCTCGGATATCTGGTTTGGCATAATATGTCCCAAGAGGACTCAATGCCACAAAACCTTATCCAATCCAATCCATCTCGGATATCCTATTTTTGAACACTTTGCTGTATCGTTGAATTTCCAGATCTCTATACATAAGAATGGAGTGTTAGTTTCTACATTGAATATTTTCGGAGATGCTTGAAGAAATATTTTCAAATTTGTCACATTGTAGTAATTGATGATAATTTGGAAATATATTTGTCGTCGAACGACCTCCTCTACTCATGCTTGCTGACTAGAGCAATTCTCGTGGTTCGCCACTGCATCTATATAAAATTATTAGTGTTTTTCTTCTGACCGGGATGAAACGATCAGACGGACTATGGTTACCCCCTATTCAAATAAATATTTAGAAATTACATTATTCATTACTTAACGTTTTCTTTGAAAAAGTTGCGGCAATCAGATACAGGTAGACAGTTAGCATCGCACTGGTGCAACACAACGGGTTATAGGCAATCCGGGATCAATCCTTAAGCTAGAATGTCAACGCCTCATAATTTTGAACCACGGTCAAATAAGTGATCTAAGCTGGCATTAAACTCTTCAAACTTCAACACCACGACAGCGATAAATTGTATCCAATGTTCCATGATAGCCAAAAATTGTTTGGGCCACTTCAGCATTGCCAAATCGTGATTCAGACCTGGTGACTGGAGACAGTACAACACTGCTTCTAAAACTCACAACGTTTTTCTTATCACTTGGCGAATTATAGACCAACCAACCGACCGAGTTTGGTTGGTTTGGGTTTTATGTCGCGTCAAAAGCAAGACAGACAACGTCAAGTAATAGACAAACACTAGGAAAGTTTTACTGACGCGGGGTGGATTCAAACCCATATCGACTGACAATCCGGAAAGTATGGTAAACCTATTCAGATGAATGTTTAGATATATTATTATGTATTGTTTAACGTTTTCTCAAAAGAAGTTGTGCGACAGTTGCATACAATCATCCACGACCAGCCAAAACCGTTTGGGCAATCCACTTGAGAACCGCTACAGCACAGCAACCAATCATTGTCCCATCTTAATATCCTCGCTTTTTAATTTAGCTCACCGTTCAACGTCTGCGAGGGGATGTCACGAATTCCGTATACCGGTCCGCACGTGGGAAATTAAGAAAGAAGAGAGAAATGAGAACCTGTGCGAGTCAATCATGTGGTGCGGCCAGACAACGTACCTGGAGGCCATGAGCGTCTGTGCCGTCACGACTGAATGGCTTATTTAGATGTCGGCGATTGATTTCTTCGGAGCGGTCACGCAGAACAACGCCACAAATGATCCCTGGGAGTAAAAATGGTCCGGCGTAAATCTTCGTCCATTGCGGATCCTTGTTTGACAGTCGGAGATTGGAAACAGCGGTATTCAATTAGTTTGAAAGCTGTAGTGCTAAGAGCTGCACGCTTCACTTTCGAATCGCATTTAGATGTCGGAGAAAACAAAGTGGTGTAATAAAGTTGTTATGAGCAAAATATCTGGTATATTTTACCAAACGATATTTATTTAAAAGCAAATATTCTGTTAGAGATATTTTACCAAAAGATAACTTTATTTAAAAGCAACTATTCTGATATATATTTTGTCAAGCGATAAAATTGTTCATTTGTCAGTCAAATATTATTTTATTCCAGCACAAATATTTATTTATCTTTATTTCAAAAGTATGCACTCTGCTTTTCTGCAAGCTTCACTTTCGAATCGTATTTCAGTTGTCGGAGAAAACTGGTGTAATTGAAGATTTTAGGAGTAAAATATATGGTGTATATTTTACCGAACTATATTTATTAAAAGGCAAATATGCTGATAGATATTTTACCAAACGAGATATAAACTTAAATGCAAATATTATGATAGATATTTTACCAGATGATATTTATTTAAAAGCAAATATCCTGATATTTTGTGAAGCGATAATTGTTTTTTGTTAGTTAAATCTCTCTCTCCCTTATTTTATTCAAGCAAATAATATTTATTTAGGAACAGCTACACTCTACGTTTATGAGGGATGGCAACGGACTTGGCGATTTTTTTGGCGAACTTCTAAAGTCGCCAAGGAAATAATTATTTCCTAACTCTTTTACTGTCAAAACTTTTTTTCTTTTTACAACACACTTTTTAAACATTTTCAGAACGTTTTGAAAAGAATATTTTAAAAAACTTTCACAAAAAGTAGTAAACTTAAGCACATATCAAAACACATTTGTGAACCAGCAGAGAAACTAAGCTGCGAATGTTGGGTAAAGAATACCATGAAACTAATCAATTACACTAAATACAGTAGGCAAGTTGAAAAAGAAAAAGATTTTTAAAAGAAAAAAAGCAAAAAATAATACAACCTGATACATCAGAAAAAAAATTACGAAACAAGAATATTCCACAAATGCGAAAAACAATACATGTCAGAACTCTGCAGTGAAAAAAAATTGGTGGAGTGGTCGTTCACGGTAAGAAGGCGATTTGTAGCCAAACATGGCAACCTTCACCTTTTGCGGATTTTCTTCACATCTGCCGTGTTTGTTATGGCAACCCTATCTGCTGTTACGGAATTCGGCCGCCATCTTGATTTGGCGACAAAAATTAATTGGCGACAAATGTCTTACCGTGAACGACCACTCCACCAAAAAATTATTATGAAATAAAAATTCCACAACTGTAGAAATACAAATAAATAAACCAATGGTATCAAAGAAAAAAAATTTTAACGACCAATGCAATCAAAGGATATTTTAAAATCAAAATAACCAATGGGAGGAATGAAAAAATTTCAAACGAATCAATGAAATCAAACGACTTGAACGGATTTTGGAAGAACTTTTTAGAATATTCAAAATGAAAATTGAAAGTTTCCGTTTGTCGAGGTTGCCATGAAAACCATAACAACCGAAACGAAAGATGGGTTGCCTTAATTTATCGTAACTCGCTACTAGAAGTGCGCCATCACTCATAAACGTAGAGTGTAGCTGTACCTTAATTTATCTCTTTTAAAAGTTTCGGAATTTATGAAATTAATTTTTTTTAATTTATCTGAGGCAACACTAGAAGTAACACTATTATATAAAATTAAAATACCACTCACCATGCGATACGAGCGGGCATTGAGGCATGCAAGTTCCATATGATGTCCTGAGATACCTCGTTCCACAGTTGCTGTAAACGCGCCTCTAGTTCGACCAAACTCGTAGTGTGTCCAACTTATCGTCCCAAATGATCCCAGATTTGCTCGATTGGTGATAAATCTGGGGATCGAGCAGGCCAGGGAAGGGTGGTAATGTGGCGGAGGCAGTCTTGTGACATCCTTTCTGTGTGTGGCCGAGCATTGTCTTGTTGAAAAATGGCTCCTGGGAGCCCTGCCATGAGTGGCATCACATGTGGCTGAAGGATGTCATTTACGTACCGTTGGGCTGCCATTGTGCCATGGATCAATATTAGGGGTGACCGTGTATCGTAAGCAATGGCACCCCATACCATCACACCAGCTGTGGGAGCGGTGTTTCGCTGTAAATCGAAGGCAGGATTGAGGCGTTCACAACGGGGCCTCCACACACGAACACGATTGTTATCACTGCTCAAATTGAATCTAGCTTCGTCGCTGAAGACGACCTGGTTCCATTCCGTTGCAGTACAATCCCGTCATGGGCGAGACCACTCCAAACGGAGGCGTCGGTGGGTGGGTGTCATTGGCAGCACACGTAATGGGTGCCGCGATACCAGATGTCATTCAGCTAGGCGCCTTGCTATGGTTCGGGAAGACACAGGGACCCGTAGAGAAGGTGCTGCCTGTGTTTGGATACCGACCAATGAGGCAGTTGGCTCTACGCGTGCGTTTCGTATGATGTGACGGTCTTCTCGACGACTGGTCTGTCGAGGGCGTCCTGAGCCTGGTCGCCGTGTAAATGACGTCTCTTCTGTCTACTGGTCCGAACACCTCCTCACAGTAAAATCAGAACGGCCTACTTGACGAGCTACTCACCGAGCTGACCACCCAGCTTCCATCATCTCGATGATTCTTCCCCTCTCGAACTCTGACAGCTGCTCGTATTGTCTTCGATGGCGGCGAAAAGTCATGTCTACCTCAGCGTTTCCTTTGCAAAAGATTAAGTACACTCAAACAAGCTCTGCTTACCTGTTTTATACTCCAAGGAGAAGAAGTTCAACGCCCTCTAGTGGCATTACGCAATGCGCAATCACGCTGCATTTCTAATCATTTGCATATCTGGCTGATATGTACCTTCATGCCAAGTTTCGTTACAATCCCACAATTATTTCTTGGTGCGCAAATTTTTGTGGCAATGAGTGTATTTGAGGATTCCCAAGAATTATAAATATGTGTTCTTTTTGTTTATAAATCATTGTCTTTATTCATATTGTTCAAGTCTTTTGTCGAATTGTTCTATTTCAGAATTTATTCAGGAAGTTGAAATTAAACACGTTAGAACAGATTTTTTCCACCAGAATTATACATTTCTTTCAAGGATTGGAATTTTGTTTCTGTTTGAATTTATGTGTTCCGGTTTTTTACCAATTACAGAAATATTATTCAGGAGTTAGATTTTAATAAGTTATTTATTACCAGCAAAATATCACTAGACACGGAAAATTCCTTGCTGGGTATATATATATTTCGACCAACTTTCTTTAAATCTCTTGTTTAATACGTAATAGTGTGAAGATTGTTGTATTATAAAATATATATACTATACACATCAAAATATTTTTAAAGCGTGTAATTTCTTATTTTAAAATAAGTAAACTTTAAAATAAGATGGGTTACGTTATATTGAAACGGGCAGTTAAACGTTGTAGCTCAAATATACAGAGGCTGTTCACACATTTTTTAGACAATGTATATTGTATTCACAAAACTAAATTACATAAAATTCTTGTGTTTTAAATGTTCTATTTGATAGCCCTTATTCTGAACTATCTTTCGACACCGCAATTTCCAGGATAATAATGCCTTTTGAAGTGTCAGAAGAGGTATTCTATTCCATTCCTCTTGAACAGCTCTCCAGAGTCCTGTAAGGGTTGTGGGACGACGTTTGGATAATGCAGATTTTAAAAGTTCGAAAGCACAAAAATCCATAGGTGATACATCGGGAGATTTAGTAGGGATATCAGTGAAGGGTATGGCCTTGATACCGGTTTTTTGTTCCATTTCTTTTATAAAATTTACAGTGGATTTTGATGTGTGACTGCAAGCTTTGTCTTGATGGAGTTCCACAGATTGATTGCACTGTGTGTAAAGCGATGGTATTTCATTCAGAAAAATTGGCGATAAAATAGGTTCCTGATAGTATTTGGAGTTAATCTTGACATTTTTTCCCACTCTTTTTATTTTTAACTTGCCATTATATGAAAAACCAGCAACAATCATGAATCCCTTAGAAAAACTTTCTTTCGATTCTGTGAACCATGTACTTAAATTTTTTTTCACCCCTTTTATGATAATAAATGGATCTTTTTTTTGCTGCAATCATTTAAATACACCCATGATTCATCTATTGTGACAATTTCTTTCTATTTTTCTTTGGATAAGTGTTTCTTCTCATATATAATTCGGCAGGGTGTCCTGCGTTCAGCGATATGCTTTTGAGAAAGACGATGCACATTGCGTTTTTTCGCTTTCTTAAGATTTAAATCAACGTTTATCATTTTGTTTACAGTGGACACCGAGCATTTTAATGATTTTGCAACTGTCCTTTGACTAGGGGGATTTTCTTTTAACATTAAACAACGTACCTTTGCAATAGTCGAAGATGTCCGTTTTTTCCTTGGATACTTGTTTGGAATTTTTGTCCCACTTGAGGCTCCAATTTGATGTTTTTTTGCTTTCTTGTTGACGATATTACCTATCGACGCTTTAGATATCACAAAACCATGACTCTCACATCGTTTTTGGATAACGGAATATGAATATTTCTCTTCGGAAAGAGCATAAATATAACCTTCGAACCACTGCTTCGTTAAAAACGCCATTTTGAATAAAAACAAACCTCTCAAACCGCAGACGATAGTTTTGACTTTTAAAAACATAGTACAACTGCAATTATTTCTTTTGCAGCAAACGATTTTTTATTACCGCTAACCAAAATCGTCTAAAAAATAAGCGAACAGCCTCTGTATTTCAAAATTTTGATTTCGCTTTTCATTGAAAGACGATTAAAATCAATTTAATTTAATTTGTTTTTCGTGTTTCATGGGTGTTAATAAAAGCTGTACTTCACATAGTCAAGTAACTACATCTATCATTCTAAACAGGTACGTGCTTTTCATTAAGAAATCGAATTTATGTGAATATAAAAAGTACCATAAGGGTTCAATTTAAAACTATGTCTGTTGGAAAAAAGGGAATTTTAAAAAAGACTTTTTTGATATTGGAATAATATCACAGTTAGTAATTTTGAAATACTAAACATTGTCTTAAGTGACAAAAACTCGAAGTTGCTTACTCTAATTATTGAAATTACACTGACGAGCCAAAACATTATGACCATCCCCACATTTTTCAATGAACTCGTCTGGATGACGTGGAGGGCACGTGATTAAGAGTTTGGAGCGCACGTGATTTGCTTCTATTTTCCTTTATATTGACTATAATTGATAAAAAATTGGTAAATATGTCAGATCCTGAACCCCCGAATCCCAATAAAATTGCTGGCTACCAGAGCCTGGTAAATATTTTTGACGGTGAGTTAATTTCAAATATTGAGTATTTCCTCAATAATTTAGAGGAAGTTGGGAAAATTGCCCTATGGAATGATGCAAAACACATTGCGGTGTTAAAAAGTAAATTAAAAGGTCCTGCATTACATTTTTTTTAAATGATCCCGAATTGTTTTACGAAAAAATATATGATAATATAAAGGCAAAATTTGCGAAATTTTTTGAACATAAAACAACTTTAAGCCATCGTCAACAACAATTCTCGAATTGCAAAAAAAATCCGGGAGAGTCAATACGAAGCTTTTCGTCCAGGGTTTCTAACGTCACGATTAATTATTTTGGTTTGGAGAATACTACAAAGAAAAACGCCGGACCTATAGTTGACCAAACAAAATTAGCGAAATTTTTTTAACATAAAACAACTTTAAGCCATTGTCAACAACTATTCTCGAATTGCAAACAAAATCCGGGAGAGTCAGTACGAAGCTTTTCGTCCAGGGTTTCTAACGTCACGATTAATTATTTTGGTTTGGAGAATACTACAAAGAAAAACGCCGGACCTATAGTTGACCAAACAAAATTAGCGAAATTTTTGGAAGGATTGCAAGCGCCACTTAAGGGTTTGGAATTGAACAGAAACCCAAAAACATTCTCTAAAGCCGTGGAGAATGCACTGTTAGATGAATCAAACAAGCAATTCATGGCTAACTCAGAAACAGTTAATAATTATGCAATGAAACCAGCAGACATCCTGAACGACAGACTTGGTGTGTTTTTAGACAGGCAGGCAGAAGCGTCTAATCACCTGATAAATGCGTTAAGCGAGAAAATAGAAAAGTTGAGCGTTCAGATTCCATCCTCAGCACTATTTCAGAGAGGTTTTAGACAAAATTCCTTTTATACGCGTCAATCGTGTATTCACTGTGGACGTAGTAATCACCCTTCAGCGAATTGTTATTTTCGACGTAACCAAAATTTTGCAAATCACGGAAATAGGTTTGTTTATCGTAATACGCAACCAAGGGTAGATAGAGTAAGTGATAACAATCGATATTCGTCAAACACAAGCTACGTCTTACCACAAAGGGAAAACCCCAACTCTTATCACCCACGGTCAGTTGACTCGTTTCGAAGTAGAGATGGAACGAATACAATTCCTAAGCAAAGAAAGGATTTAAACTTTCGCAGGGACCGATAAAAACCCACCGGCTTCCCCAAAATGCACAGGGTATAACGGAATCTACGACATTAACTAAATACCGCACAAATGAGAACTGTTCTCTACCGGTTATTAGTATAGGAATTCGCAATAAGACATTTAATGCAGTATTAGACAGCGGTGCTAGTGTTTCCTTAATTAGTAAGATGGCAGTTGAACAAATTTCAAATGAACTTATCAAACCTACAAACTCCAATCCTAATATTAAAATAACAATTTTAGACGATATAGTGAAATAAAAATTCTGTCCTCAGTAGTTGTACCCATTTTTGTCGCACAAAAAGTTTTACCTTATAATCTTTTAATCACTCAAACAAACATTGGTCAAAGTTACGATTTGATATTAGGCTTTGATTTTTGACAACGTTTCAATGTAAAATAAATTTTCAGAACAAAACCGTTTCTTTAAAGGGTGGCTCAACTAAAATACTAAGTATGAAGCTCACAAAGTAAATGTAGTACTTATAGATATCGTAGCCAGACTTGCTCAAAAAGTCAAACTCGGACCTCGACAATCATCAGTAGTATCAGTTAAGTTCGACCACAATGTTTCACCGGGAAATGACGTAATGTTAATTCCTTTAATTTCTAAGCATGATGTAGAGATTCATCATTCAGTAGGCACAATCAACACTGATGGTACGCTACCTGTAGTATTAAGTAACCTATCAAACAAAAACCTTCATTTGAATAAGAATATGAAAATAGCCCGAATAGAATCGGATATAGATATTCACACAGATGAATCCATTCGAGAAATACGAAAGAAGGAGTTAAAAATTGAGGACTTTGATTTTACCTCAACTCCACTAGAGGCAAAGATAAAATTAACCGATCTAATTTTTGAATATGCAGATATATTTAGTACTTCACTAAAAATAATTGGCAAATGTAAACTTGAAGCACCACCCATAGAAATAACAGATTTTACTCCAGTACAATGTCGACCTTTTCCAGTTCCTGTGTCTTTACGCGACAATCTTAAAAACCAAATTTAAGAATTAGAAGATGCTGGTATAAAAAAAAATCAAGTAGTCGGTATTCCTTTCCTTTAATTTTAGTAAAAAAGAAAGCAGCTGGTCAATTTCGGTTGGTTATTGATTACCGTAAACTCAATAAAATTACGATCTTTTCTACTTATAGACTACCTTTGATATCCGATATTCTAAATTCCTTGCGTGGGGCAAATCTTTACTGCACATTAGATGCAAATTCATCTTTCCACCAAATTAAGCTACGTGATGAAGATAAACATTTGACGGCTTTTACAAGTCTAACTTTCAATATAAATATCTTAGCTTTGGAATGAAGAATTCACCTCAAATTTTTAAGGAAACTGCTGATACAGTACTAAACGGGTTACAATCAGAGAATATTTCTGCTTATATTGATGACATTATAATTCCAGGACAGTCCGTTTCGGATTCTCTAAGAAAATTAAAACTAGTATTTGAACGCTTTAGACAATATGACTTAACTCTCAATCCAAAGAAGTGTAGGTTTCTCCAAACCAGTATACACTATCTTGGCCATATTTTCGATAAGGATAGTTTAAAGCCCCTTCCAGAGAATCTTAAATCAATTAAACATTTCCCTGTACCAAACACAGTACGCTAATTAAGGCGATTTCTTGGTTTAGTCAATTATTATCGTGACTTTATTGAAAACTTTTCTGATGTCGTAGTTCCCTTGACCGAATTGACAAAGGTCAAAAATAAATTTAAGTGGCCAGTTGAAGCTCAAACCGCTTTCGAATTAATTAAATCTAAATTGTTGTCGGACGTTATGCTACAGCATCCTATTTTTGAGGATACATTTTACCTTAATACGGATGCTTCATGCACAGCTGTCGGAGCCTCGCTTTTACAAAAAGACGAAAATGGTGTATTACGACCGCTTAGCTACTTTTCACACAAATTAAAACCTCATGAGAAAAATGGCCTGCCATATAGTTAGAAGCTTACGCCATTTTGTTATCAGTTAGGCATTTTAAAATTTACTTACATGGCCGAAAATTTAAAATCCTATCAGACTGCAAATCGTCAGACAATTTACTTAAATTGGAATCTCCCGCTAACAGACTTTCTCGTTGGCTACTAGAACTTTCCAATTATGACTATAAATTTGAACACATCAAAGGTTCTCAAAATTTTCTAGGTGACCTTCTCTCAAGAGATATAAATTAATGCGTTAATCTAGTAAAGGTAGATGTTCCTAATATTTAAGTAATTAAACGTGAACAGAGGACTGATTCGTCCTCGCTACCCATTATACACTATTTAGAGGATAAAAACCAAAATTGTAGTATCCAAGCTAATAACTTCGTTATAGACAATGGTATCCTTAAGCGAATATCACAAAGGAATAAGCGCGCAGCGCGAGATGACTACCTTGAACAAATAGTCATTCCCAAGAAATTGATCCCATACATTTTAGAAGGTTCAGAAACTGCACACTTAGCTTTCTATAAAAATTATCGTTCCATAAAGGAAAAATACTATTGGAAAAATATGTACCGAGGCATCAAAATTTTTTCCAATTCTTGTAAACTCTGCATTGAAAGAAAAGGTTTTACCATAACTAAATCTCCTATACAAAATTTCAAAACACCCTCTCGACCTATGGAATTGATAAGTTTCGACGTTTTGGGACCCCTACCATTGTCAGAACAGGGTAATAAATATGTCCTAACGGTTATTGACCATTTTACAAAATACAGCATTCTTTTCGCATTAAAGGATATCACAGCTCTGACTATAGCTGAAAAACTCATGAAAGTTATAGTTACTTTCGGTGTACCTAATTCAATTCTTACCGATCTTGGAACTAACTTCCAAAGTAAATTATTTGCTGAATTAGCTCGTAAATTGCAGATTCATAAACTAAAAACAACCTTTACAGGCCGCAAACTAATACTGTTTCAGAAAGAATAAACACAAGTATTAAATCTAGTTTAACTTGTTTATCAGAAACAACCACTAACTGGGATACTTATTTAGATTTTACTATAACTTTATCTATAATAACTCTTACCATGACACGACAAACGAAAAACCTTCCTTTCTGATGTTCAATCGTGATGTAAATTTACCATCTATATATATAATTCTCTTACTTGGCACGCAAAAAATACGTTATTTGTTATCGCGTTTTGGCAACATTGTACGATGTTTGTTTATCACGAAGCCTCGCGCTTCAATTGAATTTATAGCGTTATCGGATGAAATTTTATTGAAAAAAAAAATTTTAGTCGAGCTGTTGCAGTTAATAATAGAAATCAAAGAAAGCAGAGGATCTTTTCAGGGCCTTTAAAAAAAAAAGGTCATTTTTAGTGCCAACAATTATAGTTCAACAAGACGCTTGCACTACAACTTTCGACAACAAACTCAGTAAAAAAGCGTGTCTCGAGTGCAGGGGTAAATGTACACACAAACAACATGCTGGGTATTCAATTTCCAAATCATCGCTCACAATTCGAGTCAAAATTTGCTCAAAGTTTTCATTTGAATTCTGATTCCGTAGGTACTGTATATATGTTTTCTGAAAAACAGCAATTTGAAAAATATTTATTTTTTGGCATATAGCATATTTTGTAAACAATTCCTTCTGCTAGGACACAAGTCTTCATTGATGCGAGCGAAGCGAGCGTAGGTTCGCGCAGCGAACCAATGAGGATTGCGAAGCAATCCTCCGGGGGTTGGCGAGCGTTAGCGAGCAGGGGGCGGTCCCCCTAGTTTCATTTATTGCACGAAAAGCCAAGCTTTCATTACTTCCCTTGTGACAATTATGTCGAAGAAAATATTGCTAAAATGCAGCATGTGTTCCGTAATGTATATAAAAATCTAGAAATTTCCTCGGAGACACAATCACGTATTAGAGATAAAATTGCAAGAAAAAAAATCTTTCCACCTAGGTCAAAAAATTTATTTATACACTCCTGCAACTAACCAATCAAGCGGCCGAGCTTTCGCAAAAAAATTTTCAGGGTCCTTTAGAATTCTTGAGAAACATTCGGATTTGAATTATTCCATAAGACGTTAATATGTACTCACAGGTTTTTAAAATATAAGTGTACCAAATGTGGTGTAGATTGGTCAAAAGGTGGATTTGTACAGAGAACAGACAAACGTCAACTCTGCTTTATATATCTAACAGATGTTCCTTTATTCCACTTGCCGTTGAATCGAATTTTCAAGAAAAATTGCATCCGCTTAAACTAAATTAGCCACGAATTCCGTAACAATTTAATTTACCATCCTCTCATATAGATTAAATTCGAAAATATCGCATACTAGGTGCAAGAATGGCTCAAGTAAAATATAATCAAAAAAATTAAATGCACGATTATCCGCCAAAAATTCGCCATTTTTACTGAAAATGAATGCACGAGAATATTCGTAGTCCCTCGAAAACTCAAAATAAACTTCTGTAGTAGTCACAGAAAAAAAAAACTTCAGCAGAAATGCGACGAATTTATATGGATGGATACAACATGTATGTATATTTGTGTCCGAAGTGAATTGTAGAAGCAATAGAGAAGTTCAAATAGATATTAAATTTTTTTCCCCGTACAATTAAATGATGCTAACATTCTTTTGCGGAAAATTATTGATGACTTTTCAATCAAGGTATTATTAATTCAACCCGAGCAAAGCCGGGTATTTTTGCTAGTTAATTTATAGATGTTCCTCAAACATGTTGGAACGACAAAATGTCTTGATAAATTTAATATATTGAAAAAATTCATGAACAACTTGACATTTTTTTGATTCATCAAGAGTATTTGTCCTTCGACTGCCAAAAAGAAATGTGCACTCAAGAGACAGCAGGACTGGAAAATTTAAGAAAAGGTATTTTAGGCCCGGTGCACACATCCGATTTTTCAACGTGCGGCGCCGAAGCCCAACTATGCACACATAACCGTGAAATGACGCAAATACTCTTTTCGCGCCATCTGCGATTATATCTATCGAAGAAAACGTGTTTATCTCGCCTACTTGATGTACAAAAAATATATTTTGAAACAAAATAGACGTTCCTGGTTTATTAATTATTATTTATATTCCATTTATTTACACTCATTGCCATAAAAATTTGCGCACCAAGAAAAAGTCGTCAAAATGAAACGAAATTTTACACATGTAAGTACTACTTTGATATAATTAAGTGATTAGAATATCAAAGAAAAAGGATCATTTATTGCAGTAAAAAGTACAAATGAACGGAAGTTTTAGTACTCTGTTGGACCCCCCCTCTAGCGAGAATGCATGATGCGACACGAGCGGGCATCGAGGCATACAAGTTCAGTATGATGTCCTGAGACATCTCGTTCCACAGTTGCTGTAAACGCGCCTCTAGTTCGACCAAACTCGTAGTGTGTCCAACTTGCCGTCCCAAATGATCCCAGATATGCTCGATTGGTGACAAATCTGGGGATCGAGCAGGCCAAGGAAGGGTGGTAATGTGGCGGAGGCAGTCTTGTGACATCCTTTCTGTGTGTGGCCGAGCATTGTCTTGTTGAAAAATGGCTCCTGGGAGCCCTGTCATGAGTGGCATCACATGTGGCTGAAGGATGTCATTTACGTACCGTTGGGCTGCCATTGTGCCATGGATCAATATTAGGGGTGACCGTGTATCGTAAGCAATGGCACCCCATACCATCACACCAGCTGTGGGAGCGGTGTGTCGCTGTAAATAGAAGGCAGGATTGAGGCGTTCACAACGGGGCCTCCACACACGAACACGATTGTCATCACTGCTCAAATTGAATCTAGATTCGTCGCTGAAGACGAACTGGTTCCATTCCGTTGCAGGCCAATCCCGTCGTGCGCGAGACGACTCCAAACGGAGGCGTCGGTGGGTGGGTGTCATTGGCAGCACACGTAATGGGTGCCGCGATACAAAATGTCCTTCAGCCAGGAACCTTGCGATAATTCGTGAAGACACAGGGACCCGTAGTGAAGGTGCTACCTCTGTCTCGATAGCGGTCAATGAGGCAGTTGGCTCTACGCGTGCGTTTCGTATGATGTGACGGTCTTCTCGACGACTGGTCTGTCGAGGGCGTCCTCAGCCTGGTCGCCGTGTAAATGACGTCTCTTCTGTCTACTGGTCCCAACTAGGGATGCGACATCGATGTCAATGTTTTCAGAACATCGATGTTTTTTTTAAAAACATCGATGTATTTGAGTCGATGTTTTTGTAACATCGATGTTTATTCTTTTCGATGTTTATACTTGTCGATGTTTTTACGTGGTCGATGTTTAATTTTTTAGTGAAAATAGGATCGTTATAAAAATTTTAAAATTAACAAAGTAGCATAATTTTTATAATCAGCAAATTGAACATACTTATAGACCAGACTGGCCAAGTGTGAAGGGCCTGAAAAGTAGGGATGAGACATCGATGTCTATGTTTCATTGAACATTGATGTTCATAAAACATTGATGTTTTATAAAAACATCGATGCATTGGAGCCGATGTCGCATCACTAGGTGCTAAACCAGTTTTAAGAAATAGGGAAAAAAGTTTAAATACACTGAATTTTAAAAACATCGATGGTTTATGTATTATCAACATCGACGTTTTAATTTTGAACATTGATGTTTCAATAGATCGATGCTTTGCTAGAGACGTCGCCTCAATAGTTTCTAAACCAGTTTTAAGAAATGGGGAAAAAAGTTTAAATACACTGAATTTGAAAAGAATCGATGGTTTGGGGGCTATGCTTTATGAACATAGATGTTTTAATTTTGAACATATATATTTCAAAGCATCGATGTTTAGCTGTCGATGTCGCATCACTAGGTGTTAAACCAGTTTTAAGAAATGGGGAAAAAAAGTTTAAATACACTGAATTTTATAAACATCGATGGTTTATGTATTATCAACATCGATGTTTTAATTTTGAACATTGATGTTTCAAAAGATCGATAATTTGCTAGAGATGTCGCATCAATAGTTTCTAAACCAGTTTTAAGAAATAGGGAAAAAAGTTTAAATACATTGAATTTTGAAAGGATCGATGGTTTGGGGGCGATGCTTTATGAACATCGATGTTTTAATTTTGAACATATATATTTCAAAGCATCGATGTTTAGCTATCGATGTCGCATCACTAGGTGTTAAAAACCAATTTTAAGAAATGGGGAAAAAAGTTTAAATACACTGAATTTTAAAAACATCGATGGTTTTGATGCGATGTATTATCAACATCGATGTTTTAATTTTGAACATAGATGTTTCAAAACATCGATGTTTTGCTGTTGATGTCGCATCCCTAGTCCCAACACCTCCTCACAGTAAAATCAGAACGGCCTACTTGACGAACTACTCGCCGAGCTGACCACCCAGCTTCCATCATCCCGATGATTCTTCCCCTCTCGAAATCTGACAGTTGCTCGTATTGTCTTCGATGGCGGCGTAACGGCATGTCTACCTCAGCGTTTCCTTTGCAAAAGATTAAGTACACTCAAACAAGCTCTTCTTACCTGTTTTATACTCCAAGAAGAAAGAAGTTCAACGCCCTCTAGTGACATTACGCAATGAGCAATCAAGCTGCATTTTTAATCATTTGCGTATCTGGCCGACATGTACCTTCATGCCAAGTTTCGTTACGATTCCACAATTATTTCTTGGTGTGCAAATTTTTATGGCAATGAGTGTATTTCTCATTGTTCTCATTAATATAGTACACTACAAGTCAAACCAACATTTTCAAATCACATTGAAGTTGGGAGAGCTGCATGAACAGTTGAACTATTTTTTTATAATTTCTGTCTTATGTGAGAAGAAATTCTTCTATTGGAAAATAAATTATCGCCTCCTAGGGCAATTTTATACTTCAAGAGTTATTCAAAACTGACCAGATCTTTACAAAAAAAGTACCTGAGGATAAAATTGGCCAGATCTTGATCTCGTTATCTTAAAAAATCGCCAATATCTTAATGACGACATCATTATTAGCAAAATTAGTTAGATCTGCATGAGCTTGATATATCATTGAAACCACTAAGAGGGTTAAGACTGAATTTGTCTTATCATCCTCGGAAACTGGGCTCTTGAATATTAGCTACTCACCACTCTGAGGACTTTATTCCTATTAACATATTTTTCTATTATGTCATAATGTTAGTCATGTCCTTGTGAAATAAAGCACTTATAAGTAAAAGCGACTACAACCTTTAATTTTATTTATGACTGGCTTCAATGATCGGTTTGGGAAAACGTAACCATTTAATGGTTAAACCATTAAATGATTACGTTTTCCCAAACCGATCATTGAAGTCAGTCATAAATAAAATTAAACGTTGTAGTCGCTTTTACTTATAAGTGATGGTTTCAATTGAGGAGACTTTGAATTCTCAATAATAAAGTATCGTCACTCAGAGTGCAAAGGTTGTAGGTCAAAATTTCTTTTATTATTATTATTATTATTGTTATGTGTGGCATTTTGTGATTTTTACCTGGTGGCAAAATCTCTTACGTCATCAGTTGATCCAATAAACTAAGAACAACACCCAAAGTATATTATAATAGATTCAAATCTTATGGAAAAAATTACTATTTTTGCTCTCCTGAAAAATATAGCTTTACAACAAATGACCTTTTACACTTTGAGTGACGATATACATTTTTAAGCAATTGACACCTTATAGAAATGGCGATGATTTTTGCACATTAGATCAAGGAAATATACAAGTTTCAATTGCCATCTTGAGAAAGTGTTTTCACTTGTTTTAAGCAATATGGATTCAATATTTGCAAAAGACAGTACAAAATTGATCGAAGTTAGATTTCAAGACACGGTAGATTAATGAAATGAAAATTAATTCTAAGAAACTGAACTGGTATGTACTCTTGAATCTAAAGGTGCGGCATATTTTCGTTCTTATTTATCAACTAGCAAAATACCCGACCTTACTCGGTTTGAATTGGTTTACTCTAGATTGAAGAGATAATCAAAATATATAATGACTTACGTTTTTTGTAGAATAAAAATTTATTTTAACACCTTTCGCCATCTTTATATTTTCTACAACTTACTTTGGACACAAATCCTACACATGCATATCCATCTATGTTATACATTTCACATACATCGCACAATTGCTGTATGACAAAGCTACAAAATGACAAAAGGTGATACTAAGGTTACTACTATAAAAGACGATTTTGAGGGAGATTTGGAATTCCCTTTCTTAAGTTCTTTTCATGTTCAACTCAATTAATTAAAATTACGATTTACGGCGAGTGCTCTCGCACTCATAGTCAACAAAACAATATTTTTTTACTTGTGGCACTCTTGCCTCCGGTATGCGACATTGTGAAATTTTACAATCTTCTCCTGTCCTTATTACAACGAATTTTTTAATGTTGGAAAAAGTTCTAGTTTGGATACATTATTATTCTTTCAATAACGGCATTATTCTTTAAATAACGGCATTATTCTTTAAATAACGGCATTATTCTTCAAATAACGGCATTATTCTTTTAATAATGGCATAACTACACTTAAAATTTACTGAAAATTTATACTGACTTACCTAACATTTTTAAATCTAATACTTTGTGGTGCTGTTGCGTGTAGGATGAGAAGGAAAACACATGTATTAAAATAATAAATATTTAAAACAGGAAACAGCGAAATAAAACAAAATAAAAGATGTCGCAAAAAATTGTTCTAAAGATATTAATTTGTGATTCAATTTTATCTCTTGATCTCGCACAGTTGCCACAACTTACAACTAAAAGTGTACAAAATTTAGAAATGTGAAATTAATTCAGAGCGAAAGAATCAGAAAAAATATCTCTGCTCGCGCGATCTTGTTCATTCTCGTTTCGTTGAAAAATATCGTCTGTCCCAAATATTCGGAAATCGTTTTCATTGCGCAAAGAATAAAAATAAGACTCGAAATAAATGAAGTATCAGATCTAAAATTTCACCATAAAAAAAAAATTTGAAAAATAATTGGTTTTCAGCATTACTGGTAAAGCAAATAAAAGTAATCGTAATACTCAAACTACATTCCAATTTTTCGAAAACTATCAAATTGTGGATGATTTAAGTATACTTACTCAGGTGTTTTAGCATGAAACTCTTCTAAATATAACAATAAAAATTTTTTAATATTGCATTCACTAAACTAATAAATAATGTATTAAATAAAACACATTGTAATCGAATATCTGGAATACAATTCATGTGATGTCTACACAAACACACTAACACAAAATCGAGCATAGAACAGAAAGACGGACAGACAGATTTTCGCAACCAATGCCACTCACTAAATGAAGATAAGTACTCACTGTATGCAAATTTTCATGAAAATATCTTAAACCGCGTGGACGTGTATAGGGCACAACATACAGACAGACACCAAACGAGAAAAAGACGGATTCGGCATCAGAAGGGTCCAAAACGGATAGAAAACTTGAAATGGGTCGAAAATATTGAATGTACAAACAAACACTCCATTCTTATTTATATAGATAGGATAGGGATTTCTCAAGTCATTATCATACTCTTTTGGGAGGGACCTATAGACTTGTAGCAACGTTTGACCGTTCAATTCAACCACGATCAGCCTACCATTAACAAAACCTTCTAGAACCTTCTATACAAATTTCTATAGAAATGTGGTCTATGGAATCCTATAGAACTCTTCTATTTCTATAGAACTCTTCTATTTCTATAGAACTCTTCTATTTCTATAGAACTCTTCTATTTCTATAGAACTCTTATATTTCTATAGAATATTTCTATTTTTAAAAACTCGTTTATCTATAGAATTTTTTCTTTAGAAACGAAATTTCGTTCTCTATAGAATTTTGAAAGGTTTATAGTTCTAAAGACACTGTAAAAACTTTTTGCAACTCACAAACTCGTCGAAAAGCAAAGCAGAAACATTAGCGAAGAAATATAAAAAACGAGCGCAGTCTGCGTGGAATTAGGAAGTCATCTACTGGAATTGACTTTTGTGAATTTGTCTTTCTTTCATTAACTACTCCCAAATAAA
Organism: Metellina segmentata; assembly: GCA_947359465.1. Taxonomy (NCBI): domain Eukaryota; kingdom Metazoa; phylum Arthropoda; class Arachnida; order Araneae; family Tetragnathidae; genus Metellina; species Metellina segmentata. The sequence continues at coordinate 104,713,722 of OX375880.1, forward strand.
TACTATGCGTTTACGAGACGTATTCACGTAAAACCTTGCGGCCGTGCCCCGACATAAGCCTACGCGCATTTTTCTGTGCTAATGCATTTTATTACACCATGCAATTTAAAAATGACTTCTTCGATTTCATGACTTCTGCCCAGTTTTAAGCTTTTTGATCAATATAATCTTTTCTAGGATTCTTTCAACGAACATATGTGCCTGTTTAGTCATCTATATATATAATACTCTTACGTGGCACGCAAAAAAGAAGCTATTTGTTATCGCGTTTGGGCAACATTGTACAAATGTTTACCACGAAGCCTAGCTACTCAATTGAATTATAGCGTTATCGGATGAAATTTTATTGAAACAAAAAATAATTTTAGTTGAGCTGTTACAGTTTAGAATTAGAAATCAAAGAAATCGGAGGATCATTTCAGTGCCATTTAAAGAACGATCTTTTTCAGGGTCAGCAATTATAGTTCAACAAGACGCTTGCACTAGAACTTTCGACACCAAACTCAATGAAAAAGTGTGGGTGACTCGAGAGTGTTGGAAATGTCCACACAAACAACATGCTGGGTATTTCCAAAGCAGCGCTCACATTTCGAGTCAAAATTTGCTCAAAGTTTTCATTTGAATTCTGATTCCAGGGTACTGTATATATATATCTTCTGTAATACAGCAAATTTAGATTTGAAAAATATTTTTTTGGAATATCATATTTTGTAAACAATCCTTTCTGCTAGGACACATGTCTTCATTGATGCGAGCGAAGCGAGCATAGGTTCGCGCAGCGAACCAATGAGGATTGCGAAGCAACCCTCCTGGGGTCGACGAGCTTTAGCGAGCAGGGGGCTGGCCCCCTAGTTATATGTATTTCAACTTGGGTGCGGTTTTACAATAGCCTGAAATCCCGTAACGCTCAGAGGACAAAGCTCCCAATAAAATTGGGGCAGCAACCCAATTGACAGAGTTTACGGATTAGCAAACGAAAAGTAAAGAGTTCGAAACTAGATCAAACCAAAGACTATCTGATACGTGGGGGCTGGAGCATATTAAATATGTCGTAGCCTCAAATGTCCTCATGTTGGGATGGTGTGGAGGTTTGGAGATGGGGAATGCCACCTCAGGTGTAGATTTTGTCATCTCAACGTGGCTCAAATTTATTAAGTGTTACTCTCTGATATTTCTTTTCGGGATCGATCCCGGATCGTAGCCAATAGCCCATTTCGTTGCTCCAGTGCGACACAAATTCAGTTACATACCAAATTTTTTTTGAGAAATCTGATTTTTATGATTGGCATTCTCATAATCAAGAGTTATAAACCTCCATTCCTGTTAGAAGTTTTTATTTTCAGACAATCTGGTTTGTTTTGCAATCTGGCTACTTTTAAAATACCTCTCAAAATGACTAACTAAAGATATTAATGCAAAATTGAGTCTAAATGTCATCTTTCGAACACGAAACATTCTACAATTTGGACACTCTCCTATTCTTTTTACGGCGATATACCTCATTTTAAGGTAACTCCGGTATGTACCAGGTGAAAGCATTCCGACAATAGAAGTAAGACTGCCTGGTTTGTTAACACTGAAAAACCATCTCATATGAAACAAAAATTCAGTTCTATGAATCAAGAAAAACTTCCTGTTGGGGACTGCAACTATGGTAACAGCTTCTGTAAGACATCAGTCTGCTTTTGAGTCTAACTACTAAATTACACCACTAAAACTATCTCACTACTCAAGTCGATGCCTATGTACAGTCAATCATTTTCGATTCGTTGCACATAGTGTCTTTCTGTTCCTGAACTGAAGATTTATTATGGTTTATCTCGCACAGTAGTAAACGACAAAAGAATCGATCTCCAAAAAGAAATTTTGGACAGAACGCTTCAGATTGTATGCGGAAAAAACTTCTATAAATAAACTACCATAAGATCGACATTCTGGTATTCATGAAATATGCACACTCATCTATTTTACCCAATAAGTAGGCTGTTTTTATGTAAGGACACCGTTTTGTTTTTGAATAGCTTTAAAATAGAACATTTTTTATTAATTTTTTGTACATACTGTTACTCAATTGATGACAATTTATGGAATATGACATCGATGAAGCAGCAACCTCTGTTCGCGCTGCAAATACGAACTTTTCGACCACATTTTCCATTACGAGTGAGCATATTTCCTGGATGATTTGCCAATTTTCTTTGCGAGTATCCTGCTTAAGCTGTTGAATCGTAGTCGTCGTGTTAGCGTCAACTCATGGCTTTAAATAGCCCTGTAGAATTATATTTGGCTCGTTCGAATCAGGAGAACGAGGGGGCCAATCAACATCACCAGATTCTGACATTATTCGGATAGGAAATGCGTCTATGTATAGAATTAGCATGGTTGCACGAGCTCTATAACATGTTTCTTTTTGTTAGAACCACAAGTGTCGTAAAACTTTTGCCGATCAATTTCAGATGGAAAGAAATTCTGCACCCTCGGACAATATCATTCACAACTGGAGAAAACACATCTTCATTAGATTCTCAGGAAAAATTGTCCAATAATAACTCTACTTCATACTGTGCATCTATTTGCTCTAAGGTATGAGGTGGACATTCATGAATTAACCCTGAGTTGTTTTTCTTATCCGGAACAGTTACGTCTAATTAAGGGGGCTGCGTTAGCTTAGTTGGAAGAATAGCCAGAACACGGGGGCTGGTGCTCGTTAAATATGCCGTGGCCTCGAATGTCCTCACGTTAGCATTGAAGCTCATGTGTGATCTCATCATCTGACCATGGTTCAAAAATACGAGGTGTTCCCCAGACCGTCACCAATAGCCCGTTGTGTTGCTCTAATCCTACCGTTTAGATGATTGATGATTGATAGTTTTGATTTCTACCGTTTAGAAGGATATCTTCTGATATCGTAATGAAGTGCGAAGAAATTGAACAAAGCACGCCGTCAAAGAAGTCCGCATTTGCAGCGATTATTTAATCCCACTGTCATATTCAATAAGTCATCATTAATTAAGCAAACAATATGTACAAAAAATTAATAAAAATGTTTAAAAAACAGAATGGTGCACCCTGAAGTACATAATGTGTTCATTCTGATTTATTTGAAAGATTTTTTTAAATTCAATAATGCAAGTCAAAACCTATAATATTAAGCAAATACTATGTTGTATGCTGGTCTTTCCATTAGTTTGACAATTCCCTAAGCAAATTCTTACACCAGGTTTCATCAACGTATGTATGGACCAAAGTTGTTATTGAATAAATGAATCTGGATGGTGAGGGAAATCTCGCTCTCCTAAATAAAAATAAAAATTGCACATTTTCAAAAAAAAAAAAAAATTCTTTTTTAGTTCTTTTACTTCAACATCCACAAATTTCAATTATAAACTCCCTTCCTAAGAAAATCTAAAGTATCTTTTAATGCTCCTAGTGGTTGGTTATAGTGACGAGGCTCTTCGTATTTAGTAAAACTGACCAGATCTTGATGGGCGAGATATCTTACCATGAGAAGAAAACTGAGATCTGACCAGATCTTGCTCTTGTCATCATAACAAAATCGGCAATATGTAGATGACGAAAAATCTTGACATTTGCAAAATTGGTCGGATCTTGATACTGAATGAGCCCAATACTGAACTACATATCTCGTCGAATACGTTTGGAAGTTTAAGGATTCCTGTTGTAAGAAGTAAATAAATAGAATATTAAGTTCTTGCGATAGTAAAGAGACAAAAAATGGGTGGTATAGTTTATTTTACAAGACATTTGAAATCTGAATTAAACGGTACATAAATATTGACAAATAAAGTACGTTTATTTTATATGCTTATATTTGTGCATGCATTTTGCTTGGTTAAATTCAATCACAATTAATAAGATTAACACAAGTGAATTATATGCTTAATTTCAAATCGATTCTTCCATTCCTTTAGAAAAGTCTTCCTTTTTTGAACCACTTAGTACAATCAAGCAGTGTGTTCTGTTAGTTGGACAAGAACAATTAATATATTTCGTAATGCAGATACATTATAAACAACCTGCATACAAGCACACTAAACACATAAGAGTTTTTAAAAAATAATTAAAACATGAATGTTTACAATTTATATCAGAAACTATATAGAGATTATATAGGAACATTTTAATGGTATTTGAATTACAGACAAAAAGATTCCCTCGTTTATTAAAAATTGCAAAAGAAATCATAAATTGAAAAATAATTCGCTGAACACGAAAATAGATTGCACAAAATGACAAAAACAACAGTTTTTTGCAGTTTAGAAACACAATCACAAACTAATTTTCAAGAATTATGTGTTTCATTACATGTATCATTTCCCACAAAGCAAACACTTCAGGACAGTGTAGTACTTGAATAACCTTTACAATTTATAAATAAAATGTATCATTAAAAATAAATTTATTTATTTGCATACCAAAATCATAAGAAAGAGAAAAGTTGAAAACTTGACTGATAAATTAAAAAAAATATGCACTTTAATAAACGTTCCACGTATTGCAGAAAAATCATAATCACAGTGAAGTTATATTGAGAGAGCATGGAAAAATCTTCATCAAAAGGGAAAAAAAGCCGCGTTTCAAAAGGCACATGTGGTTTTATCAGCAAGTTGATTTCAAAGTGACAATTGGAAATTATTGAAATGAAATTTTTTTAATCAACAAGGGTTTCAGCATAAGAAATTAAGAAATGTGCACGTATGCGACCAATCAACAAGATACTCTCCAGCAGTAGCTTCTTAAGATCACTGAAAAGAGGAAACAAACATTAATAAGCAAGAATGATAAATACTAAAGAAATTATATAGTAAAATATATTGAAGTTTACCATAGCTCAGCATTTGCGCTATTGTTTATTGATAGCACATAGAGACATATCTGATAGCTAACTAACTTAATTCCGATTAACGATTAATTTTACTTGAATAGGTAGGTAGTTGAATTTACGTCGTACTGGAACAAGAACATTCTTTTGGCGGATGTCCGGGATCAAACCCGAAAGGAAAGATATGACATCTCGTAATTTTGAACCACTGGCCAGATGACGATACCAATACCTGAGCTGGCACTCCTCTCTCGCAAACTTCCATACTACGCCAACGTGTGGACGTTTGAGGCAACGATAGATTTAATGTACAGCCCCCACGCACACAACGGTCATTCATTGGACCAAGCTTCGAACTCGCGGGCTGGTTACAAATTCTCGAATGCAACTTGACTCTCAACTATTTTAAGATAAGCCCGATATGTATCGTGGGAGAGCATTTGGGTAACAGGAAGTAGTCTTCCATCTGGTTTGTTTGCACAGAAAAAAATCCTACCATAACTTTTAAATATAAGGTACTACAGTTGAAATACATTAATGAAAGTGTTAAAAGAAATATCAAAACGCCGTTTAAAGAGAAGCAAGAGTAAGTATTTAAGAACTTATCAATTGAATATTTGAGTGGTAGAACTTAATTCTACAAATCCTAAAGATATTTTTGTAGGATGTCTGTAATTATCTTGACGAATTCATTTGTGATTGGATTTAAAAAAAAAGTATTCTCCACTTTAAATAAAAATGCACCATCCTTTATTATACTTTCTTTTGTTTTTGCTACATTTTTTTTAATATCTAGATCTCTATGCAGTGATAATAGCCACTTGTGTTGCTCCAGTGCCACGTAAATTCAGTTACCTACATCGACAATGACTATTAAAATGGCTACGAATTCGAGCTCGTGTCATGGCAAAATTAGGTAACATAGAATTGAATATGAAAACACAAGACATTAAATGAGGCTATTAGAGCTAGTGGCCTAGTCCACCAACAAACTCAATGGAGAAAAACGCGTATTTATTGCTCCCATTTATTATATGTTTTTATTTATCCACAATATCATTTGAGAGTCTGAAAACTTTATTTATCATTGATCAATAAGTTATTATTTAGTAATTTTAGAAGTTTTGAACCAGTATATTTAAAAAAAATGTAAAAGGTAATAATAAAATTTTCGGGATTTTGTGGGTCAGGCCACTTTTGCTCTGATAGCCTCAAATAGAAAAAGCATTTGAGCAAAAATACCCTCAAATGCCTACACGTGCTTTTGAAAAAGTGCCAACGCCGGGTAATTTTTTAAACTGTTCTTTAATACTGTTCTTTAAATAATGAATCGTGGCACTAGTATTCACAATAAGTAGTAAATGAAACACTTTTGTTACATAGTTTTATCCACAGGTGCAGAGTTATATTCAGTGTTCTGCAACACAACTCCAAGCAATTGCAATTGTTCTCCTGCATTTTGTCCGAATTTTGAAAACTGCAGTCAAATTAAAAACAGGAGTAAAACACAATTATCGTCTAAATATGTGTTACATATTTATAATTAAACATCAAAATTAATGAACTAACTTTATTTAAAACCAAAGCATACCTTCAAAATTTGCAATTCTATCGACAACTTTTGAAGTTAAATATTGTGTCATTGACATAGAAGATGTGTTATTTATAAAGTGTTTGTGGTAATTTGGGGCGGTGTAGAAAGGTTGTTCCGTAGCTAGAGAAGAAAAAAAAGTGTGGCAAGGAGCGCGTTTTGCAATGCAGATCGTCGTAACTTATGATTGGAAAAAAAAAAAAAACGGCCAAAAGTTTGATAGAATTAACGAAAAATTGTTCTACAAAGACTTTGTTCTGCGACGTACGTCTCAATTTTAAGCCCTTTCTGCCCCCGGGGACTAACTTCAATGAAATAATGATTTGGTTTGTGGACTGATTGTCATTTATTTTTTCTGCACGAGGACTAATCGGAATGGGACCAATCGCTGATAGTCGATTCCGGATACCACGAACATCCATGTCATAAACGATATTCTAGCCGAGAGCCTGTAGTGGTTGGTCAGTGTTACCGATTCTTAAAAATAATGGTTGGGTTTTATGGCGCGAGAGTCACATTTGTGTGAGTTGTATCGAGCAACGTCTACATGGGTCCAGATAAGGAAAGTTTTACTAATACAGATAGGTAGGTAGTTGAATTTTATAATGCACTGGAGCAACACAGCGGGCTATTGGTGACTGTCCGGGATCGAGACACAGAAGAGATATATATACTGAAGGAAGAATCCAACCTGTGCTGTCTGAACTAACAGGTTTTAGAGCACCCACTGAGCCACGACGGCCCCCAATAAAAGGTTAGAACCCAATCGAATGGTTTCAAAGGTTAAATCAAGCTCAACGTGTCTGCAAGTATCAGACTCAGTATGAATAAGTCACCAGGATATTTGTTTCGTCATCGGTGAAATGTTCCAGAACGTTCCGATGGAATATTCTGAGCATATTCCATCAACCGCGTAAACTAATTTTTTCCCGAGTCTGTTTTTATCCCTTGTACGCACTGGTTGCATATTAATTAGTCAAGTTCCATTCTTGTGTGATCACCTTCTCGGATCATGTTTTCAATTCTTTTACTTGCATCGAACAAGGTCAAAAGGGACAAATCTTGCAAAATGTGTTTCAACGGTGACCTTGAAACGCGCATACGAAATCCGAAGCTTTGAAATATTTTTTGTCGCCTTTTATATTTTATGACTCAATGGGGCTATGTTAATACGGTTGCCAGGTTGTGGTTCATAAAGTACGCTGTTCCATACAATCGGCTCTTGGGAGAAAAATGTCTCTTTGTTTCTTTCTTTATTAGACCATCGTCTGCGAATGCTCCGATGCCAGATTTTGCAAAGATTACGGCAATTTTTTATACGATTGTTTTCTCCTCGTGGCGGCGATTAAATGCAAAATCTCAGTGAGTCTGTTGTTTGGAGTGTTCTAAAGAGCAATTTTTTCCAGGAATATGGATTCAGGTTTCATCATGACGAGGTAAAATGCCAATTTACACCAGAAATACGACTCTGTTCTGGCTTCATTATCATATTTCACGTCGAGCCTTGGAGAATCATTCCACATGTTATTAGACATTTTTGCGTCATCATTTTCTTTTGATAGTCGAGGGAACAGTTTTGTGACAGAAGAGGGGAATATAATTTTTAGAAAACGCCTTTATTATTCGTTGAATGATGATCTATCAAATAGAATTTTTTTGCACTCTTTATCATCAATTGTTCTTAAAATTGTTTAAATGATTATCTTTATATTGTTGCAAGTCTCAATATGAACTTTTCGAACTTTTGTAGATTTTAGTTCTTTATGATGTTTACAAAACTGTTGGACAGAATTGTGCAATCGGCCGTGTTTCAATTTGCTAATATTGCAGCGCTAATAGTCTTGGTTGTGATTAGACTAGATATTTACAGCATGGGTTTAGTAAGGAAACTCAGAAGTGGTTGTTCTAATTGACATACGTTCCATAGAGAAGTTATCAAGCTATATAAAAGCTTATACTGGTACAAAATTATTTAAAAGATTTTCTTAAAATTTTAATTTTTAGTGCTTTGATCTTTTGAGAACTTAAGTTTTTACTTTATTCTTAAGTCTTATAAGGATGTTTGTTTTTAACAATTGACAAGACAGAATCGTCGAAAAGACTATGTTGGTCAAAAGGCCAAACCTGGTTAGTCAGATCAAAACCTGGAAGGGCAGATATTTGTACAAAGATCAAGTTCTGATTTAACCGTCTGTTTGGAGCGTAGAACTACAACTTGCATATCGAAAAGTTGAGTCGAATATCATTTGACATCTTTTAATTAATTGGTTGAAAAACACTTTAGGACCGAATACATTTTCAAATGATCACCGGTTTGCAAGAAATCAACTTTTTTGATGTTCAATTGAAACCATTGTGATATGTTCTTCATATCGAATGAATCTTATCAGTTTCAATTCTTGAGGGATTAACACACGTATATCCGTTCTACAGCCTACAGTCTTCAATGAGAGACTACTGACATATCTTGATCTTCTTGAACAACTTCTTTTTTTACTTCAACTGTTCGAATTCTTTCGCATGATAAGCATAGGAGTAGTCTTAAAATGTAGTTTATCGCCATTTTGTCAACATTTGGAGTAAAATCTATCATATATCAATTCCGAATTTATTCTTCCAAATGTATTTTTTATTAGCAAAATGCTGTAGTACCTGTATTACAAAAAAAAAAGAAAGCCAAATGGCTTCACATTGAATACGAACAGGAAACACGTATTATCGACACAGAAACACTATCGCCACCTATATTTAACAAGACAGAAAATGTCTCTCATGGTGATTAAAGTGAATTACATTCTCGATTTCGAGACGATTAATTAATCTTACATTTCACTCATGGCGGAAAAATTTTCCGTTAGAACTTTCAGAAGCGTTCCTGGATTACACTTTCGCAAAGAGTGCTAATTACCCCCGTTAACAGACAATAATTCTAAAAGAGCTCCAATTTCCATTCCTTTTGCGGTGCCATGGTTACGGCCGAAATAAACATTTGTTTCGCAACCTTGAGGAAAGCTCGCCTTAAATAAAATAAATCCCCCCTTGCCTTTTGGAAGGGTGGGCTGACCGTTATTTTAAGGCCCCGCGACTCCCCTTTATGGAATCGTAAACACAGGGTGAATATTTTTACGCACCGCCGTAAATGGCTGCTCCAATTTCAAAAAGAGTTCGAGATGGAGCTCCCACAGGAAGCAAAAAAATCAAAAGGAGCGTTATTCTTAGGAATTTATCATTTTTTGATTACAGTGCCCGGTGGCCACGCTCATTGCTACCTAATAATGTGCCGTAAATATCTGCTCGGCGCTAACAGCGAGACCACACCTGTTTATGTAACCGGTTGCTAGGCGGCTTCGTGACGAGGCGCTGAGGTCATCGTAAAGAGGTAGGTTTGTAAAGTCCCGGGACTTAACGGGGTCCTTAACACGAATTTTTAGGAGGCGATGGTGTGACGGACCCGTCGATGGTACACGATAAGCGGCGCTTACTGAAAACGTTATCGTCGTTTCTAGAGAAAAAAACAGCTATTACATCAGTCGTCTTGCGGTTACTGTGATCTCAGGAGATCAATTTGTATACCAGGATTGGATTGGATTTTATGGCTTAAGGTACACACCTGAACAAGCTGAGCCAGATGCTAGATTATAAAATGAAGTGCAGCACAGAGAAGCTAAAGGTCGAAAATAGGAAATCAAGAATTGAGTCTGGAATTCGGTATTTTGATTAACGTCGCACTGGAGCAACACACGGGCTGTGGACGACCGACGGTTTGGGATCAAACACTAAGGGAAAGATCCGTAGACAATACCACGTAATTTTGAACCATTGTCAGATGACGAGGTCACACCTCAACTGGCACCCCACTCTACTAACTTCCACACCACGCCAACGAGAGGACATCTGAGGCCACGATAGATTTAACGTGCACCAGCCCCTTTTGTACATGACGATCTTTGTTTGGATTCTAACTTACAGCCCCCCCCGGTTGCTAATCCGTTATTCTTCTAACCGGTCCCCAAAAATTGAGTCAGACGTAGAAATTAAATTTACTTGTTCGAAAATTATGGACTAGACTCAGGAACACGGTACTATCGCCAATTGGTATCGCCAGTAGTGTTCTTTAGACTGTATGAAGTTGAATGTTATATCATCAATCGGTTGGTTATTTTGGAATATAATCCGTAGTAGACTTATCCAATAAGCCATTCGGCAACAAAAATTTGAATAGCCAATTCAGTGATTCACCAATTCCTTGATCTTTAGTTTTACCAAATTTTGAAAAAGTCTTATGATTGAATTAATAAAATCAACTAGATGCGATTCAAATAGCCAATGGCTTGTAAAAATCAATAAGATTTCAATGATAATTTTCTGCAATACAATTCTGTCTAAACCCTTGAAGAATTCGAAACGAGGACAAGGAATTACAATGTGATGAATGCTAAAGGGATAAGATTTTCTGGCCCAAGGTCCAAAACAGGATAGGCTGCCAGACACACAAAATTATACACTTAAATTCATCAGCGTGAAGCTAAAGACCGGAAATGGAAAATCAAGAATTGAGTTAATTTGTATGTATAAAAATTTTGAAAAAGAAGTCCTATGATTGAATTTATAAAAGCAATTAGATGAGATTTTAAAAAGGGCAATGGTTCGAAAAAAAAAGAAAAATATTTTAGTGGGATTTTTTTGTTTTAGATTCTATTAGTCAAGAATGAATGTCAAAACTGATTAGACGTCATGCCTGGAAGAGTACAGATCACAGAATGGATATAAGCATAAGCTTATGATTCAGTTTATAAATCATTCAGTATTTAGTTATAGTATACATATAGCTATCCGTTCAAATTTAGTAATACAATTTAACAAAAGAGGATTAAATTACTCTTATTAAATTGAATATTTTTTTCCGAATCCGAATGCCGCATAACTTGTTCCTAATACTCTTAACATGTTCGCTGTCGATCTCGCGCCAGCGCGTGACGTGGCGTCAACTATAAAGAGCCAATCATGCGGCAGCGCGTGGTGTGGAGTGATTTAGTCAATTAACGCGTTCGCGCTGGAAGAGCAGCGCCTCAACATTTATTATCCGCTTCAATTGGCATTCACCGGCAAGAAAAGTGACGCAAGTCAAAAAATAAAAATTTTGATTATTATGTCATTGAAAAATATGTGTGCGGTGCCCCAGCGTGTTATATTACATAATAGAAGTTACCACCATAAATACTTACATTAAATTTAAATGAAGCTTTTACTATTTAAATATCAGTTTTATAGTATCCTTTAAGTTGATGTTTCTTAAATTCTGCAATTTTGAGTTGTGTCACTTTTCTTGCCGGGGTGCGATATGTTAGGTCTTGGCGTGGAGTATAGGTTAGAAGCTAGCTGTAAAGGTATGTGGTTTCGAATTTATAGCTTTATTAGTTACTAAAAAAATATTGTAATATGAGTTGCAGAGACGATAGGCGTGGTATTGGTGCACTTTTCAATCATATTTGTAATAAAAAGTAAGTCGGCTTATGGGAAAACCAATTTCTGCGGCGGGCCAATAACTAACTATCAACAGATCTTAACGTGACCGGCATCGAATGTGTTAAACGTGACCTCTGTGAGGATTTTCAGAAATGATATGAACACGTCTCAATACTTGCCTTGATCGTACTGACGTTGCAGCGAAAAGCATTGCTGATAGAATTCTATATTTTATTTCTGTTTCAAGACTATATTGGGCTGCTAGAGATAAACTTATAGCTAAATAGGCCGACCAACCGGTATAGTGGTTAAGGTGTTAGCCTCTAGATAGGAAGGTTCCTGGTTCGAATCCGGGTTCGGGCATGGGTGTTTGTAAACGTATGGTGTATAGAGGCGGCTGGTGCACCTTAAATCTGTCGTGGCCGAAAGTCCTCACGTTGGGTTGGCGTGGAAGTTTGGAGAGTGGGGTGCCAGCTCAGGTGTTGCTTCGTCATCTGACCGTGGTTCAAAATTACGAAGTGTTGTTCTCGGATCTTTCCCTTAAGGGACTGATCCCGGACCGTCGTCAATAGCCCATTGTGTTACTCTAGTACGACGTTAACTAAAATTACCATATAGCTAAATGGCCGAGATCTAGCATAGGATAAAAAAAAATGTTATAAATCAATACATACCAATGGCCGTGTAGAAAGAATAAAACTTGTTGTCGCTAGTGACATGGCAGTATATAAAGCGTTTGAGGTCAGAAAAGACATTGCCTGAAAACATAAAACAGATTACATTGCACATGTTTCCATTACGGTACAAAATTGAAAAACTTCAAAGGGTATTTTAAAACACTTGTTAACATACAAATAAATGTGCTTGCGGTGGCAGTCGCAATTGTGTGTGAAACAGAGTTCATTCATTTAGACTAGGAGTGACGTAATTGTATTTTGTTATCCGCTAATGTTGGCTGTGGGAAGAGGTAGGTCACTAGAATATATCTTCTTGGCAACCAAGAACAAACCTGAACTTTTACGTTGCAAGCTTAGATTTTTATTGAGACAGCATGGAAATAGGATCCACTGAGACAGTATGAGAACATATTGAAGTTGTATGAGAACACAATACATTGAGAGAGTATGAGAACATCTTGAAGTTGTATGAGAACACAATACATTGAGAGAGTATGAGAACATCTTGAAGTTGTATGAGAACACAATACATTGAGAGAGTATGAGAACAAAATAATTTGAGATAGTATATGGGCGTATTGAGATTTTAATGAGAACAAGATAACACTAAAGCTTCGGTTTCCTAAGAAAGTGGAGCCGTTATCTAACAGCCGTGATACGTCATGATACCGCGGGCATAACTAGACGGCCGTCTAAACAAAAATCCAGAGGTGTCAACTTAGACGGACAGAATACGTTGAAGAATGAGCAACACAGACGGCTGTCGTGGTTTATTTTATTCGAGAAACAAAACAAAGTGGTTTTTTATTCTCTAGTTAAAAGTTTCTAACTTAGGGATCGTTGAAGGTAGAGTGAAAATTTCAACAGATTGCAAATCAGTGTAAATTTCTACGCCAGATCGATATCAAAACCAGGTTTATTATTCAATTATTTACCATTTGATTAATTAATTATTTATTAAATAATTAATTATTTATTTAAAGAAAATCACCTTTAAGGTATCGATCTGGTGTCAAATTTTCCGCAGATTTCGAATCCGTTGACATTTTTATTCTGTGTTTAACGATCCCGATTTTACAAAAACGAATTATTCAATGGCAGTCAAAAATGTTTACTTATAATACACCACTTCGCTCGAATCATTTGGAGCAGGAAATGAAATCTGGCCGCTACAAGAGAAAAAACGTTCTCCAACTGTTTGAGACCGCTATGACGACAGTCATGGAAATGGCGGCTCCGATAATTTTCGTTACGCTCACAAACAACGCTCTCTAGGAAACCAACACCATGTATTAGCATAGACAATGTTTTAGTGACTTCACCCACCGATACATCACGGCTACGCTTTCTTAGGAAACCGAAGCTTAAGACAGATGACAACATCAGTATCTCGACAGCGATAGTTAAGGGTAAGACTGGCAAAGTACTAAAAGAATAGGACCTATTTGAACAGTACAAGAGTAGGGCCTATTAAGACAACACAAGAGTAGGATTATTGAGATATTATACGACTAAGACGTATTAAGACAGTATAAGAATACGACCAATTGAGACAGTATAAGATTATAAGACATATTGTGAAAGTATAAGTAAGAGTAGGTTGGTTGGTTGGGTTTTGCGGAACAAAAGACATAATTGGCCAAGCTTCGCCGAACATAAGGTGACTTCCAGTAATGGTCATCCAGACAAAGAAAGTTTTACTAACATAGAATAAAGAAATACACCCAGGGATCGAAGGTTGGTTGTTTAGTTGGGGTTTTATGGCACAAGGTCATGTTGCGCTAGACACAAGACATACAATATCAAATAATTGACATACGCACAAAGAAAGTTTCACTGATGCCGAAGAAAGAAATACGCCCAGGGAGGAATCGAAATTGCGCTGCTTACAACTCGCAGGTTGCTGACGCAGTGGGTACCAACTGAACCACGGTAGTTCCGTATAAGAGTAGAACCTGTTGAGGCAGTATACCAATAGGACACATTGAGTCGAAAATAGTATTACCCCTGTGATATCCACAGTAAATATTTTTAAATAATCCCGACTATGTTGGGGTGAGGAATTTTTTTACTCTCCAGCATAAGAGTAGTAAAACATTAATGTCTGCTCCCGTACACAGGTACATGGATACGTGACGGTTAACAGTACTAACCTTCGTGTCGCTCACCTAATGTAATACTTTTTAGAATAGAAAGGAATTATGTTTTGAAGATATATATTCACTTAATACTATTGAACTTTACGACCAGAGAAATCCGCTTTCTTTGCACAAAAGAGACTAGGCACATGACTCATATTTGATCAGCATATCCCAAATGCGTTTTTCCTTGTATCTCCAAACCACGATATATCACGATCTAAACACCGATAGATGTTCATGAATGTGGAGAATCTTCGTCTGTACAAATAAGGAGGCTGAGTCTGTCCATCACACCCAGTGGCGTTTTAGCGACACATTTAGAAGCGCTTGATGGGCAGTTCAATCGCAGGTTTGATTTACATTTGTTGCATCTTCGTCACGCGTGTGTTCTGTTTAATCTTTTGAGGCCGCGGTTGCTCGGTTGGAAGAGTAGCGGATTAGCAACCAGAGGGTTGAGTTCAAAATTCGATACAACCCAAGACCGTCGTAAACATGGTGGCTGGTGCACTTTAAATCTATCATGGCCTCAAATGTCATATTGGCGTGATGTGAAAGTTTCGAGAGTGGGGTGCCAGCTCAGGTGTTGACTTCGTCATCTGGCTGTGGTCCAAAATTACGAGGTATTGTCCTCTTAGAAGGTGTTGTCTATTCGGGATTAACCCCGGAGCGTCACCAATAGCCCTCTGTGTTGTTCAACTACCTACCGTTAATACAACTACCTACTCTGTTTAATCCTTCTTACCTTGACGTTGTTTGGCGCAGCTAGGCCAATTATGACTTGCACAATAAAACGAAAACTAACCAACTATTTAATCATTCCTCAATTCTACTTCGATTTGTAATAACACTTTTGAATACAAAAAAAAACCCCAGATCGATAGCATTACAAAATGGCTAATAACCCCTTGTTTAGTTTGGAAACTAAATAAATTTTATTTGAATACGAATGTGGTAAACAATCCAACTTCAAGTGGAAACTTCAAGTGTGTCTCAAACGAGTAGCTTAGCCAAAATGTAGAATAGTTAAAAAATCCATCTAGTGTTTTTATCCTGCCTCTTTAAAGCTGCATCATTTCGACAAAACGTAATTATTTTAAACTATCATTCACTAGTTAGTCATGTTACTGACTACGATAATCTTGCTTTTTCTTTGTGTATTCGTTTGACTAACGGCCGTATTCACAAGTCCGAGTTAACTCGAGGATCAAAGATAATCCGAGAGTTATCGAAAAAACCGTATTCACAAGTCCTGATCCGTGGTTTAAACTGCCGTTTCGGTGTTACATTTTGATCCTCCGAAATCGGCGAGTTAACTCGCGAGTTACATTTAACGCATGCGCAGTACCATCTTTTTGGAAAAACAAAATGGATGACACATTTCATTATATTCTCAACAGAATTCTTGCGACGACTGAACTGGATTTGTCATTAGGGAGCACCTACTACATAGCAGCTAATCTCCTCATCATAATATTGCTTAAATGGAAAATTTTAAACATATTTTTATTGAAATTCAAAAGAAAAATGAAAATAAAGGTAGCTGCGTAAATCTTAAACAAGCAGCTTAGCGAAAAGATAGATGGCGCCACCTCTGTCCTCTAAGCCGGAGAGAGCGAACGGTAGAAAACGACCATGGCAGATACAAATTCGTCGTAGAATAAAAATTATTCTGTTGATTTATTACGAATGAAAGAAAATTGACAATGCAAGTCACTTTTCACACCACCAACACACACCCATACTGACAAGTACAAAGATAATCGGATTACATACATCTGTCAAGACATTATGTACAATTCTTTCTTGCAAAATTTAGGTTTCCATAAAAATCCAATTTGAAATTAAATACCTTTGCATTTATTTTCCCAAACCCATATTAAAATGCTGTACGAGTCCTATTTATTCACAATTTGGAATCAATTCTACGGCGAAGTACGTGCTTGATCAGTATGAATGCAGATTCGGGCGTCGTAACCAATGTAAACAATACCACGTGATCGTGAGGTAGCCAATCACAGCGAGCGTCTCATTTTAATCCCCGGATCACTTAACACGCTGTTTGAGAATACCGTTCTTGCTAATCCTCGAGTTAACTTTAACTCTCGGATCAACTGATCCTCGAGTTAACTCGAGACTTGTGAATATGGCCGTAAGTGTTTAAATATGTATTTTATTTGCATGCTTCCATGTATTTCAAGCTTTGCGTGTTTTTAAATCTACCTTTAATTCTTGATTGGTCTGTTAATATATATAGCATGTTATAGATTTTTATTGGGGTTGTATTCTGTCTTGCGTTTGGCGTAGCTTGTCCTCTTTTGGACTTTGAGCCATAAAAACCAAACCGTTAGTCAACCTGTTGGAAATAGGTAAATTCCCATTAGAATGAATGAGAGAGGAGAAGAAAAATCTACTCACCCCTGACTTTTCTTCCTCTTTTTTCTCGCCTTCTCCTTCTTCGGATTTTTTAGATTCTTTTTCTTCTTCTCCTCCTTCCTCTTTGCCTTTTTCTTCCTTCTATAGAACAAAATGATTGATTAGAAATAAACATATATAGCCTACACATTGCTAGAAAGCACCTTATAAGAAATTCATTTGACACCTCCCCAAGATTACAAACATGCCTTAAAACAACAAAAATTACTTCAAAATTAATATTTTAAAATATTTTTTATGAAATGAAGAGGTTTATGAAAAGGGAAACGAATCTATGAAGACCCACTGTAAGATAAATAATACTCTTTAAAATACAATTGAATTTGTTAGTTTTTCTGCAGATCTAAGTCTATTAAATCCTGTAGGCTCCCGTGAGAAAGCAGTTGACTCACGTGATTTTAACGAGTTTATTAATTAAATTGGGGAACTGGTGGGAACGTTAACAAATACCTTCCACAATCAACGTCTTTAGCGCGGATTCTGGTTCTGAATTTACCGTTTGGTGCCGAAAGGCGATATCACTGGTAACTAGTTGGCGAGGAGAAAACATTTACGGCAATCGCCTTTCATACTTTGGATATGGCAGTCTTCTCTTAACGCACACTTTTACGCATATTCAGAAATAATCGAATCCTCAAATCCACGGTCAATTGCCTTCTCCTGGGAGAGGCACTATACAAAGAAACATCACTTTTGTTCAGTCACCTTAAACATCACAAAGTGAAGAGTTATCACTGACAGATCTTTACGTATGGTACCATATGCCTTGAAGAGCTTTGCAGCTTTCAGCAAATAGAATCCTCCAAGTACACCCACCTTATCATCAGAGTTGCACAAGAGAGATATTATGTTAATTCCCTTATGTTTTGGCCCTGTTCAATGTTATTTGGCCTGTAAACTTACTGACACAGACACAGGACCTTTTGATGTCTTTAAAATCTGAACAGTTATGGGGGCATGCATGAAAAGTCTAGCTCTACAACTGTTTTGTCTTATGATTTCAGAACTAAAGGAAACATCCAGAAGATGATAACGTTTAGGCAAAGGGTGTCTGTATACGACACGACTATCTGACTGAGTGTGCAGGCACACTGACCGTTGGGAAGGAGTCCGTAATATGTCGAAATTCTACAGTAC
Source organism: Metellina segmentata (assembly GCA_947359465.1). NCBI lineage: Eukaryota > Metazoa > Arthropoda > Arachnida > Araneae > Tetragnathidae > Metellina > Metellina segmentata. The sequence goes on from OX375880.1 coordinate 104,732,010, forward strand.
TGGGCTAGTTTTGGGCCAGTGTTGCTTTGGATTGCGAGAAGTGAGGACTGCATAAATGGTGTCATATAAAGACATCGAACTACGCTACAATTAACATTGGACAACAACTTCTTTAGAACAATTAATATCAAACAGCACTGTTCCAGACATGCGTATCTCCGTGACAGTTGTTAGCACAAGTCACAACCCCCTTAATTGGATTTACTTTTCATGTACTTGGCGAGTGCATTTTCTGAATTAATGCCTGATCTCTTGAGGTGATACGGTTGAATCACCAGCATTCCGTTCCAGGAACTACTCTTTTGTATATTTAAGATAGTACGACTCAACTATGTGTACATCTCTTTCTTTGTACTTCGGATAGTACAGAAACCAATGTAAATAAATGTAATTACAGTACACTAAAGTTGTATTTATCTGTAGGCCCCGAAAAGCACTTTAATCGTTCAAACTGTAAATTAATTGGTGAATACAGTGTTTACAATAAACAATCGTTCAAGCATACTATGTCTGCTTTATAAATCCAACAGCAGGGCCGAGTATTCACGTCAAAGCTATGGATTGTGTCCTCGACACAACTTAACAAATTTTTAAAAAACTCAATATGGTTTATTAGTTATATCCCAATGTTATTTTTTACTACTCTACATTAGTTAAAACTTTTATCCTTGTTTCGCTGAGGTCTACACTTAGGGAAACAAGCGAAGACCTTTTGAATTCAATAGACGACAGAGAAGACACCGCTGGAGTGAAAGCGTGAGCAGCGTGCCCAGGAGTCTTCATAATCGATTTAAGCGGCCTCAGAGCCAAAACCACCCTTCTCGCGCATCCGACAACGCTGTGCAGCCCAACCCTATGAATGTGGATGGAGTAGCGATTGACCTGACATCTAGACCGAGTAGCTAGTGCCGAGAAATACCGAGACCGAGCATATCAGTTAGTATCTCGAGCAGATATCTCCAATTTTCTTTAAAAAGCTCTAAAAGATCCTGCAAGTCATCGGTCAATTAAAGGTCCACACACTCGAGAATTAGATCTAGCTGTAGCAAAGAAATCACTACTTTAATGATACAATCCTTAATATACTCAGAACCGTCTTTAGAATTACAGGCCCTTGTGAAAAGCAGTTCATTGGGACCGCAACTTATCAATTCACAGGATTAAAAATGGAAGCGATCAATAAAAATTGGTAGGTTGGGTCTAGGATACAAACCGTAGCTGCGACGTGAATACTCGGACCTGATGATGGATTGTGTAATAAATGAAACAGAGAGAGTTTGAGCGATTGTTTAATGAGTGAATATTCAGCAGTTAATTACAGCTTGAGCGATTAAAGTGCAGATCGATATTAAAATTGAAGGATAATTTAGTTGATTAAAGACCAGTGAATGAATTCGGCATTTTTCGAATAACACCTTTTACACAGTCCTCACTTCATGCAATCTAAAGTTACACTGTCACAGAGCTAGATCAGCAGCGTAGAATTTGCGGACCTGCACACCCGATCCGAAGGACATATCATGTACGGACTAGTGATGCGACATCCACAGCAAAACATCGATGTTCAAAATCAAAACATCGATGTTGATAATACATCGCCCTCAAACCATCGATGTTTTTAAAATTCAGTGCATTTAAACTTTTTTTCCCATTTCTTAAAACTGGTTTAGCAATTAGTGATGCGACATCGGCTCCAATACATCGATGTTTTTTTATGAAACATCAATGTTTTGAAAACATCGATGTCGCATCCCTACTTTTCAGACCCTTCGCCCTTGGCTACTTTGATCTAAAAGTATGTTCAATTTGCTGATTATGAAAATTATGCTACTTGGTTATTTTTTGAATTTTTATAATGATACTTTTTACATTAAAAATAAAACATAGATAACGTAAAAACATCGACAAGTATAAACATCGATGTTACAAAAACATCGACTCCAATACATCGATGTTTTGAAAACATCGACATCGATGTCGCATCCCAAGTACGGACAACCTTTATCTACACGACGCTATGTTTAATATCTGGATGTTTCTTCTAGTTCGAATATCATACGACAAATTAGTTGTAATGCTCGACCTTTCATGCATGATCTGCGACACCGTGAGAAACTCCGTCGTGTTTGACCTTTTCGGAAGGGTCACTTGCAGGCAGGTGCCCACTCCAATGTGTCATCGGAATGTCGAATATGATTGGTTATATTTTGGCACCAGTTTCTGTTCTTACGTCGCGCGCTTCACAACGGCTTGAGAAGAGCAGGTGACAATAGAGCGTCCTCTGCTGGTGGTGTTCGTCCAGATGATCTCTGATTGGCAATTGACTTTTACCGTTGGGTTATTTTTAGACTGCGGCAAAGCACGTTGGAGACGACGGTTAGAGGGAGAGAGAGAGAGAGAAAGAATCAGAATCAGCGGTTGAGGTTAGTTCCCCGCGCTTAACTGTGAGATACATACTTTCATGTTTTCGACTGATGATATATACAATGTGATAATGTAAATATTGTATACATTCTTAAGGTTCTTGGAATAATAAGAGCGAAAATATCTTAGTTGTTGGTTGTCTTCTCCTTGTGTGCGATTCGTCCTGTTTTTTACCGTTTTGGGGCGACGATACCACAGCCCCCAGCAGTGTTCTGATTTTAAAGATTCACGTACAAAAATAACTTAAATTCGATGATTTCACAAAAACCAATGTTTTTAAAAAAAAAGCCCTTTATTCTAGCGTTCGGATGTTAATCGACAAAAAACATTCACAGGCAGAATAGAAGTATTTCTCGGTCCGGATCCATAATGTTGCATTAGATGATAATTGATGCTTAACTATCCATAAAGAGCGTATAGATATTTCCATGCAAACAAAGACATTGCGATCCTGTTCTAAATCACTAGTTGGCGTCCTCGACTTCCTATGAAAGCGTAAGGACACAAAATGCATTGGTCTGAGCAGATGTTCCCGAATAAAGAATAAATTCCATGTTGAGTAACCAGGAGGAAAGCAACGTACGGAGGAAACGAATTGTGTTAATTCAAAACAGATCCATGTCAAACCGGAAATTTTCTGATGTTGGACACATAACAATAAAAAAATTGAATGTGCAGTAAAATAGAATACGCGCAGGCGATCGGAACATTCTGATCTTTGATATTGAAAGGTTCGCGTATTTCCATAATATAAAAACGTTGTGTGTATCCGGGATTTGAAGAGGAAGGCACTTATTTTTATTTATGTGTACCTCATTAACTTTTTTTTGTACACGGAGGCGAACAAGGCAATTTTTTAAAGATGTTATTTTTCCTTTTTGAGATGTCGTTTGCAGGATAATGGATGTTTATGCATAATGCATGTCGGATGAGGTCGTTTATGGTATGAATACATCACGGTGACTGTTACACGTTGGAGGGCAAGGAATTTGATGTTGACCAGGTAGAAAAAATAATAATAGCGCATTCCCAACTTTTAAGTGAAGCTGTTCTTTTTTACCAGAATAAGAATATAAATTTTAATTATAGGGTATAATTGATCCCTGAAAATAATTAATTTTCAATTATAATTATATCTTTTTTTGCTTTTCAATTATTTATGATTTCTAATTATACATTTTTTATTCATATGAGACATCCCACTGGTACAATAACACAGATTTTAGGCACTGAAACAAGGCTGCCACAGCCAAAGCTGCGGAACAGTAGCTTTGGTTGTATAAATTCTTAAAATTGTGTTATAACTAATTTTCTCTTAACATTTATTTTAGTTGAAGTTTTAGTTGACCAGATACAAAAAGAGTGAGCTAAAACACAAAATGTTCATGCATGAAAAAAGAACTGTTAAACTCACGAAGAAATTTAAATTGTAAAAAGAAAATTTTTGAGTTTAAATGCAGAACTATGTATACCCTGTCTTGGAAACTCATTTCATAGAAGCTCAAAAACAAAAATACACCTTGGCACGCTGTCACTAACTACCATTGATTCGTCACTAAATGCCATAGATATCGAACGATCTACAAATGGTAGTGAAATGTTTTTTCTGATTGATGCCTTCTTCATTAAAAACTCCATACCGTGGAACAGTTGCATTGACATTTGTATAGATGGCGCAAAGTTCATGGTAGGTCATGTTGCTGGCGTTGTTACAAGAATCAAGAGAGTTAAAAAAAACTGTACAAGTAGTCATTATGTACTACACACCCTCTGACACACCCTCGCAACGAAAAAAGAAATAACTGCGTTAATAAAGCAGGTACTAGACAACGCCGTCAAAACTATCAACTTTGTTAAGGCACGACCCTTGCAGTGTAGGCTACTCAAAATACTGTATGAAGATATGTGAAGTATAAACAAGACGTTGTTATTACATACAGAAGTACGATGGTTGTCACGGGGTAAAGTTGTTGTCTGTTTACTTGAACTTCGAACGGAGTTTCTTCACCTTTGAATGGTCAATACTGTTTGCTAGCAGATTATTTGAATGATCAGGAATGGTTGTGCAAATTAGTATGTTACTTGGTGGACATTTTTTTTAAATAAACGAATTCAGCACATGCATACAAGGGAAACGGAAGACACTGTTCGAAGCTAATGACAAATTGCCGAGCTAATAGCGTTCTACATGTAAGGCGTCGAGAGTAAGGATCTGACATGTTTCTCATTAACTTCAGACTTTTTAGAAGAAATTAATATAACAATGAATGAATCATTGCCAGCAATAATAAAACACCTTTACAATTTGCTTCAGAATTTGAATTCATTCATACTTTCCAAGGGACACTCAGGAATCGATTCGAAAGAATTCTGAGTAGATTGTAGATCTATTTTCAGTAACGCCAAAACTAGCAGCCTTCACTGAGGTCCACACAAAATATGAGGTTCATATAGACATGGTTTCGGACAGCCATTGTCAGGCATCATTTAAAAACAAACTACTTCCCGAATTTTGGGCTCAGTTAGGGCAGGATCTTTCGGTCTTAAGTTCATCAGCTAAATTGCTCTTACTGCCTTTTGGTACGGCGTACCTCTGTGAAACGGCCTTTTCGAGGTACACAGCTACAAAATCTAGATATCGAGCTTGTTTAGGCGCTGAAGACTACCTTTCAACTGACTTTTGTAACACCGGACATTGACAAACTCTGCAACAAAAATCATGCACATTGTTCACATTAGCTTCGAGTATACTTGTAACATTTTTCGTATATCTTAACTAGTTGTTTTTCATTTTGTAGATTTAAATAATATTGTCTCCAGTTCTTTTTACTATTGTTTCCTTTGTTAATACGTATCGTGTGTAAAATGCCTTATAGAACATAGACAGATAGAACAAAACACTGAACATTTCTTGGGGCTCCACGGCAAAATTTTGCTTTAAAAAGGGCTCCATGGCTGAAGAAATCTTTGGAATTGCTGATCTAGTCTGTCTAAACGTGCAACGATACCAGTTGTCACGCCTCCGATAAGCACGGTGATATTGCGCATTGAAATCGGTTACATAACTATGTAGCGTCCAACGCTAAACTGTGTCGTACCATAGACGTAGTTCTACATCCAAAAAATGGCATAATTGAAACTACAATTTTCAGATTGGTTAGATCTATACTCATTTTTTAATACACGAGTTAAATTTTTTTCAGGAAAGACATAGGATTGAAAATCCGAAAGCTAATTTTGCTTTTCAATCTAAAATCTGATTAATTCTTTCCGAATTTTCCTGGTTTTATCGAGTTTTATAGGATTTTTTATTATTCAGAAAAATTAAATCTTTTTGAGTTGACTCACTTTTCTGAAGAAGATGCAATATTATTTTTATTTTACGTTTTACAAAAAATCCTGTCTGTCTACGCTCAGGTGTGACCACGCCATCTGTCCGTGCTTCAAAATTACTTTGTGTTGTAGTCGGACCTTTTCCCTTGGGGATTGTTGTCGGACCATTGCCCAAAGCTCGTTGTGTTGCTCCAATGTGTGCCGTTAATTAAATATCTACCTACATGTTTGTCTGTCTACTATGAGAACAGATCTTGTCATAATGATTGCACTTGTCTTTGTAATGTTTATCTCATTTCCATTCGGAATGCTCCGAAGAAATGTAAGCATATTTGTCACATTAGGGCATTTAATGACGAATTGGTAATGTGTTTGTCATGATTTAACTTATTATTGGGAAGATCTGTGATTCTAAACTACCTCTTTCAGTCATCAAAATTCGTCCTATACAAAATAAAACTAAAGAATTCACCAGAGGCACCCCAACTAAAAATGGACGAGCCCTGTTCCCATGCCAACAGCTTTACTAAGTAGTGTGAAGACAGTTCTAGTTTTGTTTTTTAACTAGCACATAATGCAGGCCTCGAAATAGATTTTTTAATGCAGGTACACCTAAGTTTTTAAACCAGGTGCACAGGTTATATTTTAGGTGAAAATTATTTAAAAAAAAAATGTAACATAAGGGCATTAATGTAGTGTAAACTACTTTATTATTTGGGTATGTTTATATAGGTTAGTAGTAGATAGTAAATAAAATATTTAAACACCTAAATTCTCCGGCACACGGCTGTTGCGACAGTCGCTTCAACAGAGCCATCTAACAAATGTTTCGATCATCGGAAATACGAAGTGAAAATTATTACGAGGTGAAAATTATTAAAAAAAAAAACGTAACATAAGGGCATTAATGTAGTGTAAACTACTTTATTATTTGGGTATGTTTATATAGGTTAGTAGTAGATAGTAAATAAAATATTTAAACACCTAAATTCTCCGGCACACGGCTGTTGCGACAGTCGCTTCAACAGAGCCATCTAACAAATGTTTCGATCATCGGAAAGTTCTGGTGGCAGTGTCACAAGTAAACCTTCCTCCTGTATAAACCCGTTACGGCCCAGCGATTTTGTTTGCACATAGTGTGTATTTAGGAATTTTAATTACGTTCCTTTAGAGCGAGAGAGGTCAATATTAATATTTTGTTCAAACATCAAAATAACATAACACATTTCACCCCTTTTTTTAAACGTTAGGTGCACTGCGTGCATCTAGCGGGAAAAATTAGGTGCACAATTTTATTTTCATGTGCACAGCGCACCTGTGCACCCGGGTATTTCGAGCCCTGACAAAATGTGTGTGTTTATTCAAAAATATTAATTTCACATTAAACAATTTCACAGCTAAGAAAGTAGTGAGTAGTTTGGACCCAAATAATTCAATTACGTGTACGTGAGATAGAGATACCCTGAGAAAAGTCTCCAACTTAATATAATTTAAACAACTAATATTAATTTTTTATAGATTCCAATACTTACGAAATAATACGAGTAATTGTTGAAACATATTCTCAATCATTCGACTGGTTTAAATTTAATTAATGAATGCAAATTACTTTTATACGTTTTTCAAGTAAGTGTACGTTAGATAGAAATATTCACTTTGGGAAAATTCTAAACATATCATAATTTACAGAATCCGTATCAACTTGACTTTGATTGCTATCTTTTCGAAATAAAAGCAGGAATTATTTCAACATATTATCCATCATTCGGTAGGGTTAACTATAATTCACGAATGAACAAAAAAGTCTTACGATGGGAAACTGTCTGCAAAACCTCTATTTCCCATACTATGTGTTATTTTGTTACAAGTCCAAATATACGCATGTAACGCAATTAGTATGCAGTCGATATCTGTTGAAAAGCATTTCCGAAATTAACGTAAGTGAAAACACATCTTCAAAATGGTTCCCTTTAGTACCTACCCCGTTTATAAATAGCCATGTTGTTATTAATGACAACGGCTTCCCAAACGAATTTGCATATTATCTCCCTTTAATTGAAGCTGTGCCAAACTATCTGTTGTACGGCTTGAGAATATTAATAAACAACTTTCACTCAGGGTGGATGACACAAGGTTAGAGTCATTAACACGAGGGAAATGACTAGGATAACAGGTTTGATAAACAAAAATACGCGCGCGTCGTGAGAATTTACATCTTAGCTCTCTATTTAAGCCCATAGCATTAAATGAATTTAGATGTGATTGCTCTGTGCAATCGCTAAATAAAATTCAATCATTTTGGTAATTAGAAATGCAAGTTTCAGTAATCCTTATATATAAATGTTGAATTTTGTTCCTGCCGGGTTTTTTTTTCAGTATTGTAGAACCTTGATCATTTGAGGTAATGCAGATCGAGGCCACCTCGGATAAACGAACTTCTATTCAGAAACTCGGATAATACGGAGGCCCCTGTTGTGTGTTACTTCGTCCGTATTATCTAGAAACTCGGATAACACGGAGGACCTGTTTTGTGTTACTACATCAGAATTATCCCGAAGCTCTCGGATAATACGAACGTAGTAGCGCTGCCTATACGAAATACAGCAAACATTTACTGCAGTACAAATGCTATTACTATTGCTACTGTAGCAGTATTATGCTAATTGTAATAATTTTACAATTCATCTGGATGTGAGTTACGTACCGCTTAAACACTATTGAAAAAGTCCTTAATAGTCTTCTTTTTCGCAGCATTTCCTCACCTCTTTGTACGAAGTGCTCCTGCCCGAGGCTATTTGAAGCTTAAAAAACATTCGTTATCAAATTCTTCTCGGAAAACCCGGATTCGATTGATCGGAGTTTGGATTAGAAATGCAAGGTTGAACTGAAACATTAATTTTTGAGCATGGACTGAATCGAGAAAATGCTGCGTTGATGATAAGAGTAATTTGCATTTACCGTCCCTGACGGTCCTGTACTTAAGAGCAATATTCCCGTACTAAACAAAATTCGTTTCCATTCTTAGATCTATAGTAACACAGAAGCTTAACTATAAATGGCAATGAGTTTGGTAAAATTATTTTCTCGTTTAAAAAATATTTTTTTAGCAGCACAAATGGAGGCCCAGCATAAATGGATCAAATTTGTTCATTTTTAAACATTTCAAATGTAAACAAGTGCCTATTGAGGCCTTAAATAGCCGAATTTTTTTTTATTTCTATTGCATAGAACGACCAAATTAAGCGAATAAATAATATGTATACGATTTTAAAAAAGCGATTAAAGGTAAAAACACTTGAATAATGAGTGAGTCAGTTATAAAACGTTATTTTGACATGAATACGATTGATGTAATTTCCTATTTTTAAAACAAACCTGATAACAGTTCATTCACCCGAAAAATATGAAAAGTATAGTTGACTGTCTTAAATACCCCTTTTTGCTCTTTAAATGGTATAATATTTTTTTACATTTTACATTTTTTTTACCCTTGGGTTTTTAATTTGAATATTCGTATCTGGAATGAAATAATTAAAGATAACTTCTTGTCTGTTTTTGAAACAATTTCAGGTTCACAGATTTTTTTTTTTCAAAAAAATATGGTTGCAGTTCTAAAAAGTGGTTTTGGCGAGATATCTCATCCATTACGATCTGACCAATTTGGCTGATGATGAAATATATCATAAAAAAAATTGACGCTTTTTCTATTAGGACGAGATTAAGATCTGGTCAATTTTCCTTTCAAAGCGAGTGACAAGATCTAATGATCGAGATATAATGTCCACCAATATTTGACTAGTTTTACAAATGACGAGAGACAAGATTTTGATGGAGATATATTGTCCATCAAGATCTGGTCACTTTTACAAATGACGAGATACATCGTCGAGACAGACAACGGGAGTATTAAAAAGCAAACTATACTCTGTTGGATGTCAAGAAAACACTATACAGGATTCCCACTCTATTTCAGAAATAAAATTCCCTGATTTATCCAGGCTGACCAGACAAATTTTTACAAAATTCCAAGTTATACTTTAGCAATTCAAAACATTTTAAAGGTGAAAAACCAGGAATTAGTTCAGCATTCAGTAGCCAATAATAAAAACCCATTTAAGAACTGTACACTGTAAAAATTAATACACAAAGCACAAGTAATTTTACATTAAAATAACTTATTTAAATAATCCGCCATACTTGACTTAAATCAATACGTGATTTAATGTATCATAAGCAAGAAATTCTCCAATCTAAGCCAGTGGACGTAACAAAATTCTTTATATGTTAAAAATTAGCTGTTTTCTTTAGAAACGGTTGAAAAATTCAATAGGTAAAATAAAGTGATACGAAACTGTGCGCGAATCTTATTTGCTACCTTTCTCCAAAGGGTCCGAGAAGCCATGATTAATCATTTTCCAGATTATTGGGGCAATTTTTCAGGTTTTAGACAAAAATTCGTAATTTTCCCTGATCTTTTGGACAACATTAAATTCCCTGAAAATTCCAGGTTTTTCAGGTTTTCCCTGCCCTTTGGAAACCTTGCTACAGTCTATTGCAGAGAATAGAGATAGTATGGTAGAATGAATAAGTAGATCTTCGTTATGAAAATATGATACCTTTTCATTACTGTAATGTTTCATTTATCTGAGGAGCATTGAAAATATCTTTTATATCATATTCACTTGCTAAATTTTTATAAGAAAACTTAATAAACCTTTTAGAAATCAAACCATATAAACAATGAGAGCAATGTTTGAGTATAGTCTGCGTCACTTGAAGATAGACAACATTTGGCTGACTTAACAAGCATGTCATATCAAATCTGGTTGTTTTCTAACATAACAACAAATTTGACTAGGGAGTTAAGTAATCTTATTGCTGAAAATATCAATCTGAAAGTTTCAAATTTTTATATAAATTGACCTACAACGAGAAGTCAAAAGATGTAACCAAGAAGTTTAAAGTTTTCAATCTGATATGTGCATGTATTTTCTGCATATGATCCTTCATGCATTTTCAACTTAAAATGCCATTTCCACGCATTATTTTTATAAAATTGATCCAAGTTAAATAAGATAAACAGAAATGGATGCACTAAAACTCGCACTATTTGTGCATTAAATTTTTATAACATTATCTAGGGCTTTTACTGACGCATTACACACACTAGCAAGTATAGATGTATGATGGGTGTTTATTGAAATGAAGCAATTTATTCAGAAACTATTTCTACACATTTGATGAAGTAACATTTTAGATCAGATTGGTCCATTCACCAGTATTCTCACTGAGATAAGGTAAATTATAGATCACCATATTTCAGCAAATGAGAATACTCTTTAGTTTAAGTTCATAAACTGGAAGATTGCTAGACACACAGGAACTGAAACAATAAATGTTTTGCAAAACACAGCGAGTTTTCGAAAGTAGAGTTACCGTCACACACACACACAAAGAACGTTTTAAAAAAATTTCTTTCATTCAAACAAATATTATATTCTACTTTTTTATTATTTATATATTTTATGAAACTTTTGTTCATTTTTATGTTCTCTGAACAATTTTGATTACTTTTTAAGAGGCTTTATTTTGCGAAGATTCTGTATTAAGTTCAGAGAATCACCAATAGAGAAGCTTGCTAATAAGAAATTCAATGTTGAGTACAATTCAATGTGAAACATTTTGCTAAAATTCTGCTTAGTATTTGGTCACTAGAGAATTTTTACAAATAAAGGTGGATATATCTCTGTAAGCTAAAGGAGTATATCAGATTGATGTGATTCCTCCCTAGGTGCATTTCTCTCTTATGTGTCAGTAAAACTTTCCTCGTGTGTGTATGTCCATTACTTTATGTTTGTCTTTTGTTAGGCGCAGCATGACCTTGCTCCATATAAAAAAAAAAAAAAAAAAAAAAAAAAAAATTAACGAACCAATTGATTGATGTGTGTACAAGAACCACATTTAAAATGGTTTGTGTTTGTCAACTCTTTATAATGACATAAATTTCACTAAGTAAATGTTCGAATTTTGTTCCCAGAAAATAACTTTTAATCTTTATGGATAATTATAATGGATTGAGAGAGATAACTGAAAGTTATTCGGTACTTTGTCAATGATCACACAATTTCAAGTACGAAAAAGACACCATCATTATTTTCGTTGTACATAACTACGATTTGTATGCCCAGAAACTTTAAATTGCTTTGTCGATTTTCAAATGCAATTGCATAATAAGGATTATATATTTGTTGTGAACTGAAAGTTATTCAGAACATGTCCAATGTTATTAATATAACATCATAAAAAACGGTGAAAAGAAAAGTTTTCAGCTTTTAAAGCATTGAATTTGTATCCATCGGTTTTAATAAGTGCCAAGGATTCAACACAAACACTTACCTATATTTAAATTGCTTTCAGTTGAGTTTTAACCATTTGTTGCACTACACAAAAGAATTTGATAAATCATTTGAATAGTCAATTACTTTACACTATTTCTATGTTTCTGAAAGCACCGCTATTACCTGGTTCTTTATTTGACTCCTTTTGAAGTGAAATACGTCAATATTTGGTGAGCCGTGCTGAAATCGAGGTCATAGGAAAACTGTAAACCCTATCTCCAAACTTATTCGACAAGATTGAACAATTTTTATGCATTGTGAAAAATATGGTTTTCGCATTGCTGAGTACACAAAAATTTATTTCAATGTTTTATTATTTTTATCTAAGAGGCCTAGTGTATATCCAAGCAAATTTCTCTACATTTTCATTTATTAACTGAAATATCTTCAGAACTACTAGACCAGGGGTGGCCAACCTTTTTGGGAAGAGTGCCACTATCTGAAGAAAAAAAAATTACGCGTGCCACTTACAACTTTTTCAATATACTAAAAAATATAAAAAGATGAAAAAATGTTATTTATAGTCTGAGTAGTGGAGATTTAAAAAATAATATAATAAATGAAACAAAAATATAAACTTAAGTGTTATTGTTAATAAAAAAATTTAAAGGTTCAGTCAGTTAGGTTATGTATAAAATAAAAATGAATAACTTGAAACAGATTAATTCTAAATGTTTATTAAAAAGTAGTTAATTAATGTGGCTTTTGAATTTTTAGTTTTTTTTACCAAGTCATCTATATTAGGATTAGTTCTTGAAGATGCTAACAAAATTAGGTGTTTTAGGTGCATGTCATTTAATCTTGAACGATATTTGGATTTTATTATGTTCATAATAGAAAACATTTGTTCACAAACATATGTTGATCCGAAGCTACAACAATATCTGATAGCCAAATCGTGTAAATTTGGAAAATTGCTTGTTGGTAAAAATTTATCACTTGCAGTTGAAATAAGTTCCTTATATTTGCTTTATAGTGTAGTAAGGTGCTGTAGGTCAATAATTTCGATTTGGATTTCAGGTGGGTAACAATTAACGTCTCAAAGAGAAATAAAAAAGGGATTTGTGAAAAGATCAGCATTTTTTTTAACATCTTGAAAATCATTAAACCTAGCACTGAATGAATCCTGCAAAATGGAAATTAAGTTTTTAAATCTATCGTAGTTCGGAGCATTTTTGACTTTGGTAGCTAGTTCCTGCATTTATGTGAAATGTGTTAATATTGAAAAATACAATCTTTTTCCTGTAATCTTAAATTTAAATTATTTAGAGAAAAGCTAAATCCCATAGCCAATTTTCATTTGTGAGTAGCAAGCACTCACTGGACAGTTCATTGTTTTCTTCCAGATATTTTAAAACACACTCCCTCAAATTCCAAAATCTTCACTTCAAAATCTCATTTTCACTTCACAAAAAGCACTTCCTTTGGAAAGCCAGCGCATACTACAATGAAGGAGTAACTCGCTATCCTCTTCCGTTACTTCCTGGAAGCTCGTATTTTGTTGATACAGCGCGCTACAGGGCCAACAACAGAAGAGAGGTTTAAGTCCTTGGCACAAAGAGCTTCTTGATGGATAATACAATGATACTTAAAAACTTTTCTTCTCAAATAATTTTCAAGCAATGTAGCAAAACCTTTTATAATACCAACCATGCAAGACGCTCCATCTGTGCAAACACTATCTAATTTTGTCTATTCTACTTCGTTAACTTCAATTACATTTTTATGTTTTTTTGAAAATGTCCTCACCTGTAGTTAAAACTATTTGGCGCAAATCAAGTAGTTCTTCCACAATATCAAAATTATCGTTCGTGTAAAGCACAATATGCTTAACTGCGCATTGTCTGTGATGTCACAGCTTTCATACAAAGTTAATGAAAAGTATTTGCAATATTGTAGTCCAGAGACAATTTGTGTTCCAACATTCTGGCCCATGTCATCTATACGACGCATGACGGTATTTCTAGACGAAGCTATTTTATCAACCCTATTTTTGACGTTTGGGCAAAAGGCTATTTTTTATTTCCTCTCTGTCAGAAAAGGGTTTTTTCTGGAGGGCTAACAGCAGAGAAAGTTCACAAGATGGTAATGGTAATTTTTAGTTTACGTCGTACTAGAGCAACACAACGGGCTATTGACGACGGTCCGGGATCAGTCCCTTAAGGGAAAGATCCGAGGACAACACCTCGTAATTTTGAACCACGGTCAGATGACGAAGCAACACCCGAGCTGGCACCCCCACTCTCCAAACTTCCACGCCAACCCAACGTGAGGACTTTCGGCCACGACAGATTTAAGGTGCACCAGTCGCCTCTACACCATACACTCACAAACATCCATGCCCGGATCCGGATTCGAACCAGGAACCTTCCGATCTAGAGGCTAACACCTTAACCACTATACCGGTTGATCGGCGAAAGTTCACAAGAAGCCTTCAGCATAGTTTCCATTTCGTTATTTCTCTTCTGGCTAAAGTTTTTTTTTATTGATAAATTCCGTTGACAAGTGTTATCTGACAGGATATTTGCTGTTGAAATCACTATGCAGTTATTTGAAATATCGGTCCAGGTTAAATTTTTTCTGCACTGCTACACAAATTCTACGTCTCAAACAAATAGGCTTGGAAGTATATTTTGATGTGTAAACAAAAATTGTTCTTCTCAGACAGTTTTAAAATCACGAATTGCAATATCCTCTTCATATTTTCTTTTCGATGTCGAAGGTTTACTCATGGACATAGAAAAAATTTAAATTTTAAAACAACGACGCTCCGACACCAAAATCTAAAAACAGATTTTAAAAAATCTTAACGTCTTGCTCAGCAGTTAAAAATCAGCACCAGACAACCAGAATGTCGCACTCACTCTCGCTCGAGAACAGACAACCGTAGCAAGGACACAACGACACCAACTCAAACCATTGGGCTCGTCCCATGACCACGCTGTCTTACCGCATTGTTGTAGTGGTGTCAAGCAGTGCCACTTTCCGGCATTGTTGTATTCAGTAGCATATGAGTAGGGTTTTTACGGATTTCGACAAAGTTTTAACAAAGACAACATTATTAATTTTTCAAATTTTTAAAATTTTCAATAAGTCTTTGCGTACCACTGTTAAAACTCCGCAGTGACACACTGTGGCACGCGTGCCGCAGGTTGGCCATCCCTGTACTAGAAAAACAACAAAATTAGTTTAAAAGATCAATAATGTATTTTTGTATGATTTTCATAATTTTTACTAATGGTAGTGTTAAGTTGGAAATTGAGACATTTTTACATTTTAATTTTAATGCCCAATGTGAATACTGAAAGCGCTAACTTTGAAAACAAATTTACATAATTTTTAGCCCTTTCACAGCCCTAAAAGCGGTGACATCAAGTCCTAGGGCTCAAACCTCTTAGGTCCTTAATAGTTTTATGAATGTCTCTACTCTTGAGGATCAATATTTATAATTCTAATTAATTCTAGACTTCAGTTTCTTAGCATTCTTGTTTAAACTATGTATTGTTGGTGGAACTATAAAACATTTATATTGTTTCAAAACTTTCCATAAATTTATATTTTTCATTTGTAAAGAAAAGGTTTACATATTTTTAGTATAAGATTGCTTTTTATCACAAAAATCGTGGTCTTTTTCTTGTATACGTTTGAAGATTAAAGTTTTCTGCTCATGTTTATTACGTATGTTTTAGTGCTTTTTTCTTAAATCACATAACAATAACACGACTTGATGACAGCCAAGAGATTTAGGATTTCCGGAGTCTTTCTTTTAAAAATTACATTCACAATCTGTACGCTTGTAAAGTGCCTATGCATTTTTTAGAATTTCTTTTTTTCTGTTGATCGATGTATATACTGAAATGAAACTCCTTTGTAGCATAGCCTATCCATTAGCCTTGTCCAAAATTAGTATTTAATACACTTATTCAAATATACACGGAGGATTAGTTGTTTTTTTATAGCGCCAGCGCCAGACACAGAAGACTTACAATATTAAATAATGGATACACACAAAAAATATGTTTTACTGACACAGAAAAGAGAAATAAACTAAAAATTGTCTCACGTGTGTATCGAAAGTTGGAAAACGCTCGAGTACCAAACCAGTAAGAATCGAACCTGTGTACCACCAATACGGTCTAGAAGGGGTTAAGAACAAGAATTGTTCTTAAGATTTCACTAGTTCCAGTAGACCGACTTTTTCCAGAAAAGAAAGTTCATATGAAGTACTAGTCTAGAATTTTAATAGAAAAATACGTGTTTTTAAAATATGAAATTAATGCTATTTGAAGTTTCAATAGTATTCTGTTTTTAGAAGGAAATGGTTGAATACCATAGTTCATAATTCCAGGCAAGCGTTCAGTCGAATAGCGGTCTATGTTACCTTTACAGAGGAGCAACAAGCTCTTAATACTATTTCTGATGTCAATATTACATGGGTAAGTACCAGGCGTAAACACTTATTCTATTCACCGTTGTGTAAAGTAGACCAAGTTTGTTAAGTCACACGGAGAAGGCTCCACTTTTTCTTCTTCCATGGTCATTAAATTACTTTACAATTGTTTTGAATATAATAGAGCAATGTAATGGGCGTATAAAACCGACAGAACGGCCAGATTGGATTGGATTCGGGGTTTTATGGCGCAAGGGTCCGGACAAGCTGCGGCAGATAGACAGGTCGGATAGAAACAATAAGACCATCCCGCAGAATCGACAGAATTCTTTCTTTCCTTAATCCAGGATTCGCGTTCCTGATGCGATTGCTGGATTAAGGAAAAAAGAAAGTGTAGAAAATAAAAGGGTTCTTATGGTTTCATAGAAAAAGAAATGAGAGTAGAAGAAATATGAATGTAAGAATTAACAGATCTGTGGTGAGTTTACTCCATCTCAAATTTATTTTCAAGGTAACCAAAAACGGTTTCATAATCGGACCGACAGGCTTCTTGATGTATTAAGTAATTGGAATAATACTTACATTCGAAAAAAAAAATGTCATTTTCTAAGTATGCCGGCTCATTGAACTCTCAAATATACCTACCCATGAGGAATTTCCCACATCTTCCGCATAGACAGTCCGTTCTTGACACATAGAGATGAGTTGAAATTTCTTCTTCCTAGTTTAATGAATTTGATGGGCCAGTTCTACCTTAAAAATCTCTCTGGGTATTCTCGTGTGATCTTCTGTGTTTATTACATATTATAGAGGGTAGGATCGAATACAGATGGATGTCATTGGCGTAAAGAAAATGTTGTGAGAAAATGTTTGTATTATAACATGCCCAGTTTAATTTTAAAATTTGATTCACTGCATTTATAATGAAGTTGAAGGAGTGTGAAAAAGAAAAGAAAATGTACATCCGTGCAAATTGAACATGAGAGCTTTGAGTACATATTTTTAATTTAACTAGGAGTCTGTCATCTAAACCAGAATACAGATTGAGATTATCTTATTTTGGTGTTGGATTTTCCTGTCCTGAGCTGATGATATCCATTTTGTTACTACTAAGTACAAATACTCAATTAAACAAAGTACTTTTTAGCTTGTTTCTAATGTTTTAAACATCTTTCCACACTTTTTCGAATTATATTGTTGCTTATCCCACTTGGCTTACACAGGCTAGACTAAGCCTGAAGATTTATACACGTTCAAAAAATCTAATATCAGCAAAAGATTGAAACACAAATCCTCATTGGATAGTTCCAGACAAGCAGCAAGGAGACGTTCAGTAGAAGACTGCTCTTTATTACATTTCCCTTAGGTCGGATAAACCTTAATACCATGATCAAATGAAATTGATTTTTAATGTTCACTGACCAGTCTTGAGATTACATACTGTTAACCTCTTATGCCCTTGAATTTGAGGGAGCTTTCAGGGATGTTTGCTCTGGTTCCAGCTACGGAAGGGAGCAATTTTCTGAGAGATATTATTCTGAAGTTTCTTTTTCGGAAAAATTTCGTAATGAGAGAACAATTTGATAAAACTGCCCTTGATATGCCATATTTTGCTGAACTACATGTAATTTTATTTGCATTGATATACACATGGAAACAGTTTGTATTCCCTGGATCACTGAAAATTGTTTTAGTATATCAAATACAGATATATCAATTCCAATCTTATCTACGTTTTTTTTTCCAGCTCTTTGAATATTGGATGGAGCTACGGAAGTAAGAATCCATATGTTACTAAAGTAATTTGCCGATTTTATATGATTCAGTATGTAGATGACTATGAACACAGATAGGAAGCTGGAACAAAAGTCTGGATTTCGTGTCTTGATTTTAATCATTTGATAAAAACTCCTCTGCTGTGCAAATTATTACTGCATATTTTATCATTACATATTATACTACCTATTATGTAAATGGTGACTGAACTATATTTATTAAGAGAATTCATATATTCTCCGGCTTTCAATGTAACAATACTCTTGAATAAAGACACAATTAAAGATTATGCATTTCTAAATTGTAGTGCTTTTAAAAACAATTTCGATTGTAAGAAAGAGTATTACAAAGGCATATTTTTTTACATTCCATTGACATTTTCTCGGCCCAAAATGGAGTAAGACCCCTGTTCCTTCCGAAATTCGTCATAATGCTACTTTTAGGAGGTACAATTTTCACGCTTAGAAAAATATTATTAATAGTCGCGCAAACTCTGTTATTCAATCATCGCTATTAAATAGATACAGTTGATGGCTGTCTCAAATTGTACGATGAGTTCAAATTTCAAATCTACTGTATCTAGTATTATGGCGTGATTAGCCAAAATTACAATTCAGCAGTGTCGCCGAATATACCGCAACATTTACAAGACATATAATGCCGACTCCTGAGCAACATATGATTCGCGAGCTAGATGTGTAGCATCGTAGATAACTAAATATGGCTCTTTTGGATTTAACGTTATAGGATCAACAAACTTAGGACGCACTCCAATCACAGAGATATTAATATCCAATAGATTCCATTACATGTAGACCTCAAATATAATGAAATTGCGGATAGACTTGCAAAGGGAGCCTTTTTTATATACCTTACCCACTAACTTATCAAGAGTTTTTATTCATAAGTAACTCAAGTAATAAAATTTTGAGTAACACAACAACTCATACATGGTACCTTTAGACCACCTTGGAGCCAAACATAAGGGTGACAGAAATGTCAAACTGTCTTTTCGAGACATGTTACCAAGCGCATCCTATCTCTTTCCTTCATTCAGGGCCATAAGGTATGTCAAACTTGCCTAAAATGTGACACTGAAGAAGCCTAACTAAGTCATCTGGCTAGCGTTGTTATGGCAAGAAATAATATGGAATTCCTGGTCTAGTGTTGGACTGTTTCAGCGTGGACGGGCTCATGAACTCAATTTTGCTGGGCTTCAAGGAATAAGTAACAACACTAGTTTAACTTTTTACTTAAATAACTTTGACAGGAACTTAATTGCATATCCTTAACATTTTAAAACTATTTTTAACTTTTTTATTTTATGATGTCGCTCGTGTACAAATGTACTTTTTTTTAGTTTGTTGCATGTTCTGTACTTTTGACTGTATTTCGCTGTCATGTAACTGGAATAATATGTATGCCAGCATGTATAAATAAATATTAACAGCGGGAAAATTATTTCCAGCATGAATAGGTTAAAAGCGAATTGATTAGCTCTCGCACAGATTAGTATCCTGCCTGTCAAAAATAAAATAACGCAGCATCAAATGAACATTTGAAAATATAATGAGATACGTAGAACCGGAAGGTAGATGTCTATTTAAAATAATTAATTACGTAATATAATAAGAAGTATATTAAATTATCTTATAATTAATATGAAAATATAATTTGTTTTAATTTAATAACGTATATACATACACTGACGTGTATATAAATTATAACTAGATGACCTACCCATAGCATCTGCTTGAAATCTAAATTGCTTATATCTATTGATGGCAAAGTATATTCATATCTAATTTCAATCCATTTCTAATGAATAAATTATTAATATTCACACAAATGAATTTCATATCTTTAGACAAATTAAAATTATCCGAAAATATGTAGCAAAATTTCGTTTACTTTTACTGCTAATTCTTATTTTCTGTAAAGTACATGGCAATAAGCACATCTTAGTCAGGGTACCACAATTAAGCGGTCCCTAGTCGATCAATATTATTGTAAATGTGATTGAAGGTTTCGATTGATAGGTGTTTCAGGATAGCTTCAATCAACCCTTCAATCTCATTCGGTCAATGTTTTTCGAAGGAGCGTGAAGTGTTTCATTTTTGAGTTTCAAAATGGTTTCAAATACAGATTTGGGCTTTCTTGCCTTGATTTTGGTTGACTGCAATCGGAAGCAAGAAAATAGGACAAGACGCTGATCCAAAGAGTGGTATAAACTAAGAAGCCACTTTATTCACTAACATTTACTAAACTTTCTACGAAATACTGAATCGTACACATAATATTAATTCTCTGTTTTAATTCTTTCTCGGTATAATCGATCTGATTTATTTTGTTTTAGCACATTACCAATTTTTTGCAGAGCAATACTTCTTTTGTTTAAATATTCACTTAACTTCCCATAACTCAGGATAATCACTATACAAAGTAATTAAAAGCTTCACAAACTCCCGTTCCCAGACACAATCGCTTCTCGTAGGGCTCGATGCATCCGCCATGCCTGCTGTCTTGAGCGAAACTGCCGAATGATTGACAATTGCGTATTTTAATTGGCCGAATGGTGTGCCTGTCAAGACAATGAAAAAGCCTATTTTCCAATTAGCTCTTGTGTTTATTTAACAAAAAAAAACTATATATACGCTTTATTACAATAGAGATTTGAATCCCAGATCCCTTTGTGTCGACAGATTTTCAGGAAATCAGTTAAAAATCACCCGCACTGAAAACCAACGGGACAGCTGTCGAAGACCGTGTGCGCGGCCCGGGCACATGACAAAATGTCCCAGCTTAGTTGAAATGGGTTTCAAAAATTTATAAAACATAAGACTCCAACGTAGAACGCGTTATAGATACAAAGCAAGGAATAAAAAAAATGTTAGCTTGTTATGAAGAAATTCTGCGTGAAAAAAGAAGGCATTGTGTCGTCAGACGAATTTGTTATAGTTTATGAAGCCATCGATATTGAAATAAATTTTTTAGTAACACATTATTTTTTTAATATTTTGTATTAAAGTATGTTTAGTGAGAGAAAGAGAGAGAGAGGGGGGGGAAGGGAGGGAGGAGAGAGAGAACTTCAATTTTACTAAATATTTTTATTCTAAACTAGTATTTTTGTTAGTCCTTGGTCCCAATTAAATAAAGTTTATATATATTTACATGCAAAGTTGTAATTCGACATATTCGTATAGCGGAAACATAAAAGTTTCAATTGAAAATTTTTTTATTTACAGAAATTTACATTTAAGGTAACTATTTGGTGTAAAATTTTCCACAGTTTTCAAATCCGTTAAAAATTTTCCTCTATCTTTAACTATCCCGAAGCTAGAAACTGTGACTAGAGAATAAAAATGCCCAACTGCCTGAAGGATTGACGATTGCGTAATTTAAACGATCAATCGGCGCTGCAAATGGCGCCCGTCAATGTCGGTCAGTCCAAAATTTTATCAACGTTCGTCAATCACCTCTTACACGATCAATTGGTTGCTTTAATGAGCATCATTGGAAATCACATGGACTGTAATATTGATCGTCTAGAGACCCACTTAGATCTGAATATCTACTTTAACTATATTCCCTTTCAAAGGCGATTCGGCATTTCTTGGAAAATAATAACTGAGATATCTTATTTTCAGAAACGCGGTATGAACATATAAAACCATCAATCAAATTGACATTATACTCATTTAGAAATGTCCTAGCTTTGACTTTCATCTTTTTATTGAATAAATTTCTTATCTTGATGGAATCGTGCTACGCACTAAGTGAGCATTATTCATTAAAATGACACAAACTAATATTTTTTACTTTATTAGTTACCATGATTATCGGTTTTCCCATTACACCATTGCATTTTCTTATTTTGTGTTAGAGCTAGACACAAACATCAATTCTCTAGAAAATCCAAATGTTATTATGTTTCCTAAAGCTTTCAATCTATCATGCAATGCCCCTATGAAATGTTAATAAGAGGATTGCCATAACCAGCGCTTGCAACAACAGAAAATTCTTTGTTTATTTGATGTTTCTTTGATGTTTGAAAGACAGATGTTTCCATGACAAAATACTAGAAGAAAATCACGAAAATACACATCACTTTACCATAGCAATACAATATATTTCCGAAAAATGTTCTTATCAAGCTTCGGACATTTGGAAACCCAAACAATAGAACTCACAAAGGTAGACCAATCACGAAAATACACATCACGTTACGATAGCAATACAACATATTTCCGGAAAATGTTCTTATCACACTTCAGACATTTCGAAACCCAGACAATAGAGCTCACAAAATACATATTTAAGCAAAAAATATAACCAGACATCCATAAGTAATATTCGACCCCTTGATAATTTGTCATATTTACTGACTAATTATATTCGAATCAATTTATAATTAACATACAATCGCAGACACCATTTGATTACTAATTTCAGGGACTACATTAATATCTTTGGTCAAAAGGAAGATTAAAAAGAATTTTGTTTATATTTCCAATAGGTAATAACAATATATAATTCAATAATATTATTGCTTTAACCCTCTAAGCATCATCAAATTTTAGATAGGTAGGTATTTTAATTAACGTCTCACTGGAGCAACACAACAGGCTACTGGCGACGATCCTGAATCAAACCCGAAGGTAAAGATCGAGGACAACACCATGTAATTTGGAACCACGATCAAATGGCGAGGTCACACCTGAGCTGGCACACCCCACTCTCCAAGCTTCCTCACGCCAAAGTGAGGTCATTTGAGGCCACGGCAGATTTAACGTGTACCAGCCCCTTTTGTTCACGAGGGTCTTTTGGTGTATTCGAATTCACAACCCTCCTGTTGCTAATCCATTGTTTTTCCAACGAGGATAATAAGGGCCACCAGATTTCTGAGAAAAGCATTTCTTTTTTCCCATACATAAAATTTCATCAACAAATAGCCACATCTGTTACTTGAAAGAATCCCAGGAAAGATTCTATAGGTTAAGAAGATCAAAACTGGTTAGAATTCAGAGGAGACTACTGGTTACAGATTGCATGATAAATGCGTGAGAATCTTTTTAGAGGTTTTAAGCTTTCGGGGAGGATATTTTCAACGACTAAGTTAGAGCAGATACAGAAATACCCAGAAAAAATGAAGCAATATTGGCTTCACTTTACACGAGTAATACTTTTCGGATACATAATGTGTATTTCATTTTTCATTAAAATAAATAAAATAGAAATTTCTTACTCAATTAAACAGTAATGAAAATGAAGCTTTCGGAAATATCAAATTTAATACGAAGATACAATTATAATCAATTAAAAATTTTATAAAGATATTATAGATAAATAGCACAAAGTTTTTAATCTAATTGGTGTTGACCAACAAACAATTATCATCAGTTCGGAATTTATTCTTTCGAATTTTTGCTATCGAATTGCTGAAACCGTATATGAAAAATAAATCCATTGACGTCAGATTCTGAATACGTACAGGAAAGACATTTTACCGCATAAACACTACTGCCACCTGTATTTAACTTGTCAGAAAAAGTATCTAAAAGGAATAATAAATTTTGTGCACCATTTTCATTTCGTTATGCAGTTTTATACTAATTTGTTTAACTAAATTTTATGCAATGTATTTAGTATATATATGTGTGTGTGAAGCTCAGTTAGAACTATCATACTTTAACAATGCCATACCAGATCTAATTAGCCCTCGTATAACAAAATATGACCGTAGAACTACGAAACATACTAGCAATGCTATACCAATCGAAATTTTTTTTATCTAAAGAGTATATACATTTACACCTATGCAAATCTAGAAATAGTTTTGTCTGGCAGTTGACAAGAGACATCTTCGACCCTGTTGAACATTCTGTAAGTTAACCGACCGTCTAATTGCCCATTTCTATCTTAGATTTTTAGATTAATTTGCTTATCTTGTGCGTTTACTGGTGATCAAGATTGGAAATTATGAATAGCTTAAAGAGTGGTCCAAGGATAAATATAGACAAGTTAATAAATTCATTCCACTCAAAAGTTATGGTATGTAAAGTGCAAGTAATATAGAAACAGAGAGAAAGAGAGAGAGAGCACTGAAATATATCTGTATAAAATATTTTACATGCAATTCGAGACACTGCAAAAACTCCATAATTTATTCAATCAGTATTCAGCAGCGGGCCGTACTTCGTACCTTTCCTCATTATGAAATTTATTATATCTCCTACATTATGCTATTAGTGATTGCAATTTGCCTTTTAATGATTTCAAAAAATTAAAACTTGACTAGTCTAATTATGAGGCATGCCCATAAGCAACAGAATTGAAATTCATATCATTGTATTTATCAGTGCTAAGTAATGAACAATTTTTTATGTCAGAGGCATTTTCTGTCGCCAAGCTAAATATAGATAGCGTTAATGCTTCCGCGACCGCACGTCTTCTTTTATTAATACGAGATTTCAGCAAGTTGCCAATAAAAATTCCGAAAAATGAATATTTCAAATTGATGTTAGACTGTTGATTGGTCAATACCTATTAGATTTTACACCATACATTTCCGAAAAGGCGATAAACTACATTTTATGGTAAACCCAACATGTATCATGCGGGAGCATTTAGAGAGAAATAAAAATCTTCGCAGATAATCTGGTTTGTTTGATTGCATTGAAAATACCTTTCAAATGGCTAACGAAAGAAATTAATGGGAAATTATGAGTCTAAATGCCATGTTTTAAAGCACTACGCATTCTATAATTGAGACATATTCCTAGAGTTCTTATTCCTTAAATCCATTCTCCTACCCCATACAGAACGTTTATTCTTTCTTTTACTTATCAAAAGGCTCGACATACGAAAAATCGCTGCAACCGGCTTTCTTGAAGGTATGACTGAATACTGAAGTCAGATTAGAGATAAATGATATCAAATATTTCAAGAAGGTATAGGTCATATCATACATCCTTATGTTCTATCCAGTGATGTCATTGCGAACTGCACGAGACAGTATTATTATGGCAAATATGTTCAGATGAAACAGTCTTTAAAGGTGAAGATACAATGGTATACATCTTCTAACATAAAATAAGTCAATTTCATAGGAGAACCAAAACAAGATTTAAAATTGCGTCTCAATTTGAAATATCTGGAATTCCATCATATCTTTGTTAACTCTCCATTAGTCGTGGGTCTTATTTTTTTTTTAAACAAACTAGATTATAGTGCTACTGTGACGTCTTTACACATTATTATTCATTTTCTAAAAATAAATATGTTGTGCATTTTACGATGTACTTAAAAAAACAAATTATCACAAAAATTATTACTTAAATATTTAATACATATTTACGTAGCATTGAAAAACTCCACCGTGTACCTGGAAGAAACAGTGAAACTAACGGAGAGATACCAATTTTTCTTTTTTGTCTGATTCGATTTTCATGGTTTGTGAGTTTTTAATCGCATGGCTTGTTAATTACAAAAAAGAGTCACTTTTTAGGGATGTAAAAAGTATAAATAATCTGCATACATTTTACATAGATTAAAAAGGAACTTTGAAAGGAAATTTGAATTTAGATCTGATAATTTATTTTGTAAATTTGAAAATTATACCAAATCTTAAAATCACATTCCTTGGAACAAACAATTATATTAATAAACATAATAGAAAAGACTTACTTTTTCTTCTTTCTCTTCCCCCGGACGGGCTACGGTGACGGATAACGACAAAGCGAACAGGAACACGGTGCATAAAAGAATAATAGTTGACGAATTCATGGCTGCTTTTTTATTTTAGGAGGTAAATAACCGGTACGAATCTCGGAACGCGACTAACCACAAACTGAACTCCGCGCTCGGGACTATGAGACTGGAACTCTCTGAGCTGCTCCGGAGAGAACTTTTTTCGGTTGGAGCTGCGCACGGCGGTTCGTTGATTGGACGTGAGGAGTCGTCTGCTCTTTGGCGCGTCACAGGCGTTAAAGAACGATAATAAAAGAAGAGGAGAAATATGTATGCGTTATGGATAAATATTCCAAAAGTAAATTTTATGCTTCTCCATACAATGCAGCGTGCGATGAAAAACGGTGTATCGGTGACATTAATTACAAGAATTTTGACATGCGGCTGGGATTTTGATGATGGTAAAAGTGAAAACACTCGCGAATCTTTATAGAAAAGGACGAGCAAACGACAAAAAAAAAGTCCAGGCTTGTGACAGGATGGAAAGTAAAAAAAAGAACTAAAAATCCATGCGCTTGTGCGCAGTTATTTTCAGTGTACGCAGATTTTGGAATGCGATTATTTGCATGATTTTATTGCAAACGATATGCGGCTTGAAATTAACTTTAACTGTATTGATCATTCCGATTGAATTAAATTATTCCCCGATTTCAGAGCGAATAAAAAAATCTAATCTTATGAGTACAAAGAATCCAGTGCTCTTGGAAACAAAGCCATGTATCAAGCTTTCATGTTGAGTGACGTCAATATAGAAGTGGATAACCTCTTTCACAACAGAGTGATGCAGTCTGATTGACTGAAAGTATTTTACGATGTGAATAGTGCGAAAAAAGATTTTTGTTACAGTGTCTTTGTTGTACAATTGAGGAATTTATTTTCACATCTGTTTCAAGTTGCCTGAACTAAATTAAAAGTTTGGAGAGAGAATTAACTATTACAAAAAATCAAATGTATTAATCTTTGAAAAAATTTAATTACATTTTTTAGAAATAAAAGGAATGGTGCAGGAAGTTGAAAAATAGTAATCGGAAATCTCATTCTTCAAAAAGTGAAAAATATTCTAAGAACAATTTGTAAAGTGATCGGATAACAATTAAAATCTCCTACTTTTATTTTCTTGTGTCTTCTACAAATACATTATCCGCATCAAACGAGTTTAAGAATAATATCGATACCTCAGTTCCAAAGAGTAACAAGTCAAAAATTTTGTGATTTGAGTTAATCGTACAAAACAATTGAATCGGTAGTTTGAGAAACCCCATAAGTCAGGTGAGAGCAACTTTTGGGAAATCGAGAACAATCTGTTTCTGCCTTAACTGGCAACATCTATGTTATTATTTCCAAGAAAATGTATTGTTTGGAGCTAAATACAATCTTTGTGCTCTATGGAGGTCTCAAAGGATAAATAATTAAATTATCATGGATTTTCAAAGTCAGTTGACCTATGGGGTTTCTCAAATACATATACTTTTGGCAAAAAGTAACTGCATTATAAACTGTATAAATAAAAAGTACACTTAGTACACCTCAAAAATGTATTCTAAAACAAATAGAAACATTAACTAAATATGAATCACAAATAAGATTATTTAGTTCTATGAATAAGAATGGTATAAATGGCGAAATAAAAATTACTTGTCATTAGCTTAGTTCTCTGGCAACTCAGAATCAGATGTGGGCCACTGGTGAACGATCTCTTTGTAGAATGCTTGAATGTTTTCTTCCTCTGGGTTGTATTTCATCAGTTAATTTATAGCTGCAATTTTCTTCTTATTGATGGGGATTTTCCCACTTATATATACTGGTTCATTTGGGAACGATAGAGTCAGCTTTTTATTGTTGTTTAACCGAAAAGTGTGATTGCACAACCCATCAATAAAAGGCTTGGCGATTACCACATCATTATGTTTTGAAGAGTGTGAAAACTGTGAGACTTTAAAAGCGACTTTCTCATCTTTGGAAACTTTACGACTATTTGACTCAGTGGAAAGCATTGTTTTTTATAATGTGTGGGTCACCACGTTTTGAAGTTAATAAAATCTTTTGCTTCTGCTGTTATCACCTCAAACCGATCACTCTTTGTAGAAGACTTAATCAGAGTGGCATATTCTTCGATAGTGAAGATGCGATGAACTTTTTTTATTTTTATAACTGCGAAATCGAGGTCACAGGGTAAAAATGAATGCCCTCGAATTGGGAAATGTTGTTCAACTGTTTCAAATTTTTTCAGGGAAACTAAAGCAGAACACATTCGAACAAGAGTGTGATTTTTATTTTGTGTCTCACAACCGTCTGAGAAAATGTGCAAGTGATTGATTGATCCCATTTTCGAATTTATTTCATGCAGAAGAAATGAACACACTTCATTATGTCCTTTCGTTCCATTCCCATCAAGGTACATGAAGAAAGTGGTGCGTCTATCCCTAAGATTATGAATGTAAAACACACTAACAATTAACTGGCGAAGATAGAATACTTCCTGCACAGGTATTTGAGGAAGCTGAAGGTTTTGCATGAAATCCACAGCGATGGCACCGATACAGTCATCTGTTTTTATCGTCTCGGACATTTATTTCATGAGGGATGGAAATATTTTCGAACGACGCAAATGAACCACTTTTTCAGCTGTGGCAGTTCGTTTGGCATTATCGTTCAAAAAAGAACTCTTGATTTTGACAAAAAGTTCACACAAGCAACAGGTGTCCACTTGTGGTCTACCGAAAGACAATGTGAAATTGCAGTCCTTATTAACTCCTCCGGGTATGGATGGGACGTTTTTGTCCTTTTCAGTTTGTGTACGCTGAGCCTTTAACTCTAGCTCTCTTGATAACATTGCACGTGTAAGCAAAGTGTTTTTTAAGCCCTTTCTTTCGTTTCTTTGGTGTTTCATTATCACTTATTTCGAAACTAGAATCCATTACCAAACGCCGAACTATACGATAAAATGAACTAATATCAAGACGTACTAAGCAAGATGAACAAACACCGGTAATAACAAAAGACGTGGGCACAAGAGATGCTTGCGTGTATTCATGGGCTTTCTCGAATAAACGAAAATTTGCACACGGGTCAACTCCGTGTCAAATGACCTAAATCGTGGGGTTCTCAATCTGTGGTGAACTTAACTCAAATCCAAAAGATGCGTCTACCTATGAAGAATAGATTTTTACCAAAAACTCAATTTCGACAAAAAGTGACTTATGGGGTTTCTCAAACATACGATTAAATTACTAAAGCGATAAGTTACCTGTTCCACAGAGACACAACTCGATATTTGAACTACGTATATAGTTGTTTCTCTTCAGAACTGCTGGTAACAAATCAACTAATCGTATTAGTAATTGTTCGCACACTTAACTCAAATAACAAAACTGTTTACTTGTTACCCTTTGGAACTGGGGTATCAATATGCAATACTTGAAGTATTCAAAATGACCATTTGTATGTGTCCTGTGCTCAAATAGAATTAAATAAAATATACCTTTTAAATGAGAATAATGAAATTATAACATATAGACACTACGCAAAAGATTATTAAGATATGAATTATCATGGTTGTTTCGAGGAAAGTATGTTCAACACTACAAGAAAAATAGAATTCTGGTGAAGGTTTATGGTTAATTTAGGTTGCAGGCTATGAATTTGAAATCGCATCTTTGGCATAGCATAAAACAGGAAATGATTGTCTAGAAAATACCTTTCAGACGAAAACACAAAAAATTCAAAATTCGCAGTTTGGAAGTGGAAACTAATTATATTTCTGTGGACATATATTCTGATTCAAATGAATTTATCTGAAGTATGCAAAGTAGCTCGAATGAGCTTTCCAGAGTATTATATAAATTTGAAATTAGAAGTTGTTTGAAAACAATAATAACGAAGTTATTGATTTATAACAGGCCTTGGCTAGTACCTTTCCCCATGGGTCCCCATACAAAATATGTTTCATTTGCTCAGCTTATTACATAATTGCATAACAAAGGTTTTTGCTTTTCTTTGTGATCACTAATTTATAGATCTTTTGAAATGGTCATTGAATTGCCCTTTTCTTGGAATTTATTTTTGATTCACTTTGAAAAAGAACAAAACTCCTGACCATTTCAGAACAATGGAACGAAAATTTAGAACTAAAATGAAGAAATTGCTTCGAATTTCTTGTTTTTGTTATAAAGCCACATTTGTACAGTAGTTGGTTGGGTTTTGTGGCCCAAGGGCCAAGGGAATTAAGCGAAGCTGCGCCAAATGTCAAGTAAATTGACATACACACAGAAGGAAAGTTCTACTGTCATAGATGAGAAATACATCCAGAGAAGAAACGAAACCTGCAGTACTTATAACTCTGAGACTGCTAGGGCAATGAGCAAACCCACCTAACAATAGCAACGCCAAATTTTACAGCAATTGGTGAAACATCGCTCTTATTCTACAACTAGAGTTCCCAAACATTATTAGGACCTAACATTATTAGTTGAAAAAGAAGCGGCTCGAAACTAAGTCCAACCAAGGACCGTCGAGTACCAAGGCTGGTGCATGTTAAATCGGTCGTGGCTTCCAATGTCCTCACGTTGGTATAGGATTTGAAGATGGGTTTCAAGCGCAAGTGTGTGGCCTCAATATCTAAATGTTATTCAAAAATACGAGGTGTTGTCCTATCTTTCCCTTCTGGATGGTTCACGACTGTCGTCAATAGCCGTTGTTTTGCTCCAGTGCAATTAATTCAACTCCATCCCTAGACCTAATTGTTATTCCCTTTTTTAGAAAGTCTTTTATGCTTATATTAAGATAGCAATCTTATCGTTTTGAAATTAAGGTGTAGTTTTAAAATGATAACCAATTTTTATTTATTTATCTTTGCTTTTTACACCTATTTTAAGATCTGTCGTTGACGGTTATTGAGCATATTGCAGAGGTGCAAAACGTACGGCCTTTGAGGTAATTAGATCCAGTACGCAAAGATCAACTACTAATCTAAAGATTATTATTTCAATTTTAAAGTTTTTTTAATTAGTCACCAAAATTTTATAAAAGGCAGGTATAAAAATTTCGATGAAATAAGAAGCAAAAGAAGCAAATTAAGGTCGAGGATGCAGACAGTGCATTACGTTATACGTCTGAGAACATCGACCTTCTTAAGAAATGAACGGTTTGTAAGTTAGTTAAATTAACGTTGCACTTGAGTGACACAAGTGACTATTGGCGACGGTCCAGAATCCAATCAGAAGGGAAAAATCCAAGGACACCGTAATTTCAAACCACGGTCTGTTGACGAGATCAACACCTGAGCTGGCACTGTGATGTCTGGAAAAAATGACGATTTCAACACCTGGGTTTTCCACGATAAGGGAGCAGACGGCCACGTGTATTACAGTTTGGTAATAACTCAGGCCAAAAAGGCATTAAATCTCGTAGAGTTGGCGTCCGGATTTTTGCACCTGCTTGTCACACGTCTCTTTCTAACGGTTCCAAGATCCAAAGAGGGGACTCGCACTTGTGAGAATTAACACCCCTTCAGTGCTGCAGGTGTCATTGGAAAACACCTGATCGACATTCAAAGAGGGAGGTGGACTCCCCCGAAGAAACGGAAAGAAAGACGAGGGACAGAAGCCACTGGAGCAAGTGGTGGACGAGAGAGCTCTTGAGACAGCTATACGGTGAGGTTGAACACCGGTTTAAAAAACTGAGAGGGAAAACTTTTGTTCTTCATGAACAGTTGTTCAGTGTATATAATTTTGTAGATATGTTTCCAATTGTCATTGAAACCTTTAAAGTCAAATAAATAGCTTAAAATGGTATCTAACTGAGTTTGACTCCATCGTATTGCGGTGGTGCCAAAACGCCACAGCACCCCAACTCCGAATTTTCACACAATGCCAACTTTGAGTACATTTGAAGCCACGATAGGTTTAACATAGCCCCCACTCACACGATGATCTTTAATTCGATCGAGTTTTGAACTCTCATTCATACGGTTGCTAATCTGCTACTCCAACCCGGACTATGAAATACACGGAGCATGTGCGAGCAGTTTCATGCTAATTCGCACTGTTTGAAGATCTGTTATGTGGTTGTGGGAAGAGCATGAATCCTAATGAGGGACAAATGATTGATTGGTTAAAGTGATTATTTAGAGTGCTAGGGAAAACACTAGTCTCCTGCGTTCGTTAGCGCCAATCGGCACACGTCGTGCAGGGTCACGTGACATACCCTTCTGAAATTTTACGACTTCGACTCCACCCACATGTGTTTTGTCTATTTTCGCTATCGTTTTTTCCTAGGCCTAAGGACTAGCATTTCTACGACCATGTATGCATCGACCCCAAACTGGACATAAATGATCAACGCTCAGCGACATAGAAGTCAAAATTTATGAGAATTTTATTAAATTGATTTCTATAAAAAAAACCTAAATAGGGTAAATTTAAAAATTCGATAGTGACTTCCTTGAAAATGTTAAGTATCTTTGAAAGCATATTTGTGTGTGAGAGTAAATTTCTTCAATTATGGGAACTAATTATATATATATATATATATATATATAATTCTCTTAAGTGGCACGCAAAAAAGACGTTATTTGTTATCGCGTTTTGACAACATTGTACAATTGTTTGTTTACCACGAAGTATCGCGCCTCTATTGAATTTATAGCGTTATCGGATGAAATTTTATTGAATAAAAAAATAATTTGAGTCGAGCTGTTGCAGTTTAGAATTAGAAATCAAAGAAAGCGAAGGATCATTTCAGGGCCATTTAAAAAACGGTCCTTTTCAGGGCCAACAATTATAGTTCAACAAGACGCTTGTATTATAATTTTCGACAACAAACTCAATAAAAAAGTGTGGGTGACTCGAGAGTGCTGAAAATGTACACAAACAACATGCTGGGTATTCAATTTCCAAAGAAGCGCTCACATTTCGACTCTAAATCTGCTCAAAGTTTTCATTTGAATTCTGATTCCAATGTACTTATTATATTTTCTGTAATACAGAAAATTTAGATTTTAAAAATATTTTTTTTTGTAATATCATATTTTGTAAGCAATCCTTTCTGCTAGAATACATGTCTTCATTGATGCGAGCGAAGCGAGCATTGGTTCGCGCAGCGAACCCACGAGGATTGCAAAGCAATTCTCCGGGGGTTGGCGACCTTAAGCGAGCAGGGGGCGGGCCCCCTAGTTAAATATAAAAGCGTAATTTGTGAGTTAATTTAAAAAACGAGACATAGCAATATTATACCACGACTACAAGCCTTGCATATGACATAAATCGCAACGTGAAACACTGTTGTTTCAACACTTGTCCTTTCTTTAATCTAACGCATGGAAAACTTTCCTCACAACCTGACCCACAACACTCAAGAGAAGTTGTGCACGCCTAGTTTACATTTCCTTTTTATGACTTTCATATTCTTATGGCCAGTAGCACGGTTGGAAGAGATTGGCTGTTGTGAGCTCCAAACACGATCCAATCAAAGATCGTCGTGTGTATACATGGGTGCTAATGCACTTTAAATCTGCCTTGGCCTCAAATGCTCTCATGGCGTGGTGTGAAAGTTTGAAGTGTAGTTGCCTGCTCAGATGTAGACCTCGTCATCAGACCCCGTGTTTCAAAATCACGTGGTGTTGTCCTCGGTTCTTTCCCTTCGGGGCTAATGCCAGACCGTCACTAATTACGTTGCTCCTATGCGACGTTATTAAATACCTACTTGCATACTCTGGATCTTTCCCTTCGGGATTGAACCCATGTCGCCACCAATAGCTCTTTGTGTTGCTTCTGTGCGACATTAATTCACCTACCTACCTTTCATATTTTTATTTACTTTATTTTTTAATTGTATCGTATCTTGATGTGTCATTAATGTGAATTGGGGCTCACAAAAATATAAAACGTTCGCGAGTCTCCAAACACGGTTTATAATGTTTGTACAGATATGCCAAACCATTTTTGTAAGTTAGAGTGAATTAATATCTTAGCTCTCGGAGAATTAATTTTGATAGACTGGTTTCTTGTGTTGAATGGTGCAAGTACCATATTTGGCCAAGCGAAGAACAGGTCAGTTTCAATTTTAGTTATAATTTTATTCTTTAGACGCTAGTTGTGGCAGCAGTCAGTATACATTTTCATGAATTCAGCTTTATTATGTATAAGCTAATGAGAGTAGTCTCTCTATACAATTCTCTTACGTGGCACGCAAAAAAAAATCTTATTTGCTATCGCGTTTTGGCAACATTGTACGATTGTTTGTTTACTACGAAGTCTCGCGCCACAATTGAATTTATAGCGTAATCGGATGAAATTTTATTGAAAAAAAAATTAATATTAGTCGAGCTGTTGCATATTGTACAAACAACAGTTTGTACTGTTGCATTGTACAAACAACACGCTGGGTATTCTATTTCCAAAGCAGCGCTCACATTTCGAGTCAAAATTTGCTCAAAGTTTTCATTTGAATTCCAAATTGTTCGAATTCTGATTTCAAAGGTGAATTGGTGATTAATCTTGCCATTATATAAGGGTTTAGTAAGACCACATCTAGAATATGCTGTACAATTCTGGGCTCCATATATGAGAAAGGACATAGAATCAATTGAAAGGGTTCAGCACAGAGCTACAAAAATAATAAAGGGGCTAGCAAATTTCGACTATAATGAACGTTTAAGTAAGCTAAACATGTATACACTGGAAAGAAGAAGAAGGAGGGGGGATTTGATTCAGCTTTTCAAGTTTGTAAAACAAGGGGACGCAGAGGACTTAAATTTCAATAGGGATAACAGAACAAGGGGCCATGGGTATGAATTGAATAAGACACATTTTAATCGGGATTTAAGGAAAAACTACTACTTTAATAGGGTAATAGACAGTTTTAACGCGTTGCCAGAAAATATAGTTAATTCAAAGGGAGTGTACGAATTTAAGAGACAATTGGATAGTCAGTGGAAATTGGAGAATTCATAAACAAAGGACCAGCCTTGTTAGGCTTGAGCCTGTAGCTGGTCGTCAATATTTGTATTTGTATAACTTTTCTTATGTACAACAAATTTATTAAAAAAAAATTTTCTTGGAATATCATATTTTGTAAAAAATTCCTTCTTCTAGGACACATGTCATCATTGATGCGAGCGAAGCAAACAAGGTTCGCGCAGCGAACCAATTAGGATTGCAAAGCAATCATCCGGGGGTTGGCGAGCGTTAGCGAGCTGGGGGCGCGCCCCTAGTCATTATTATTTAGTCTTTAGTTGTAACCATCAGTTTGAATTTTAATCAACCTTGATTTATTCTTGGAGACACCAATGTAGCAACAATTAGTTTGTATTTTAATTAATTTTATCTTATTCTTTAAACGCCGGATTTTACAGCAATCTGTATTTTAATTGATTTTGTTTTTTTAT
This sequence comes from Metellina segmentata, assembly GCA_947359465.1. Classification (NCBI taxonomy): domain Eukaryota; kingdom Metazoa; phylum Arthropoda; class Arachnida; order Araneae; family Tetragnathidae; genus Metellina; species Metellina segmentata. The sequence continues at coordinate 104,767,465 of OX375880.1, forward strand.
TTAGACCTTAGTTGTTGCAACAGTCAGTTTGAATTTTAATGGACCCTGTTTTATTCTTTAGACATTGCATCTCACAACGCTAAAATGTACCCCTAGAACTTTTGTTTTTCTTGAGTTGGAAATAACCGACTAGCATTACGTCGACCTATGTGCTTTTATGCTCTATGCAAATTACTTGTACGGACGCATAGGGGCATTAGTCTAGAGCCACCTCTGTAAGCGTATATAGATTTGCTGTAAATAAATAGTTTTAATTATTCAGTCCATTTACTTGTACACGGGCATAATATTCACTTGAAATAATTTTTCACGTGTTCTCCTTTTTTTACCTTCCTCCTGATAACATTCCTGCATGTATCAGTCAAAGTGCATAGTTCGTTATGAGTGCATTTATGGCCCCTGAAACAATACTAAGGCCACTCTTAAGTAAAACCTGCAAAGCACATGTAGAACAAATGACAATGCCTGGGAAACAATCGGCCACGACGTGCGATCTTCGCTACGATGCAGATCAGGCTCCGTAAGTGCGCTTTCTCGTAAATGCCACTCAAGACGAAATTATAAGTCAGCAATTAGGCTCGATAGCCTCTGGATGAAATCTGAAAATGGGCCTCTGAGGACACACACACAGGACAATTTGATATTTGATTCTGAGAAGAGGTCACCAACTGGAGGATTACTGGAAAGGCAGTTGATCTGGCGTGGTTTAAAGTTTATTCAGATTTATAGCAGAGATGACTGGGCCTTCATATGTTGCAATTTCACTGATTCTTGAAAATGTGAAACTCTGATGAACACAATCTGGTTTACGATATTAAAATTTATAAATCTCCATTGAATTTACAATAAAGTCATACAAAAGAAAGTACAAAAGTACATTATCTGAATTGGTACAGGAGCTTGCCATCTAATACAGTACCTGTACACTCAGTTAACTTCGGTATTTGGTACTTTTTAATTAACATCACACTGGAGCAACTCAACGGACTATTGACGACGATCCGGGATCAACCCCTGAAGGGAAAGATCCGAGGACAGCACCACGCAATTTTGAACCACTGTCAGATGACTCAGCTAACCTGGGAACTAGGGGGTCGTCATCTAATCTGGTACTGGCTCCTGACATGTAATCTAGTACTGTTATCCATATTCTATTCAGGTACTGAAACTTGACGTCTCTACTGGTACTGGCTCCTGACATGTAATCTAGCACTGTAATCCATATTCTAGTCCGATACTGAGACTTGACGTCTAAACTGGTACTCGGGCAATCTACTTGAACTAAGGAACGTCATATAAACTGGGACTGGGACCTGTTATCTAATGTGGGTTGAGTTTCATGGCACACGGTTCACATTTGGCCAAGCTGCTCCAAAGTCAAATATATCGACATACATACCGACAAGGAAAGCTTTACCCATACAAGAAGAGAGAAATATAATTAAGGAGGTAAAGAACCCGCACCGTCTACAACTCACAGGTTGCTAGCGCAGGGGGTAAACTCTTTGAACGCCACGGTGACTCATCTCCTTGTGGAATAAGTTTAAAGGAATAATCGCGGTAAATTGAGTGCTTCTGCTTTGTCTGTATTTTTAGTTGAAGAATTTTTAACTAAAATTGATTTTAAGGAAAATCTATTGATTAGTAAATTTTGTACATAAATCCACTTGCATACAAAACTATACTTTTTTAATTATCCTAATCCATCGGGATTTTTTTTTCTGATTGGATAAAAAACTTCTGAAGCAGATCAATTTTGAAATTTTCGAAGATGACTTATTCCACCCAAAAATGACTACATCGAAGTACCATGATAATAATCATTTTCTCAGCCCCTTCAAGAGTAAAATTTATTGATGGCGTCTGCACTTAATGACAATGACGACAATACCTGGTCCATATGAATATTGTCGTTAAAGTTTCGATTGGTGAGTTCCGTATTAAGCTTGTGATATATTCACACGCATATATCCGTTCCCCAATCTGGTATTCACTACCCCTAATCAGTTCCAACCTTTTTGATAACTAGAATCTTTCAGCTTATTGAAGTGATTTGGTAGTCTTTACGTATGTTGTGGAGTGAAAGTAACACTACTCTCTCTGAGAGTTAACACACAGATATCGCCGTCTAAAAACAAGGTCGACTTCCGCATTAACCCTCTTAGGCATTTACATACGTTTGTCCGTTGCTGCATATGCTGTCATTTCTGCATGACGTCTGACCAATTTTGAGCTTTTTGATCAGTAAATTCCTGATTTGGATTCTTTCAGTTAACAGATGAGGTTATCTAGATCTGTCTGTGTTGTTGTGTACAAGCAACACTAGACTTGTCGAGATACGTCTTGTGGTGATTTGGACTTCGTCATCTGGTTACGCACCTCGAACATATCATCCATCGGAATGGTCGAATGTTTCGTTCTCTTAGATTATCAGAATCTCAGTTCGAGTCTATAGAATAATTGTAGATCAGGCCTCGAAATAGATTTTTTATTACAGGTGCACCTTGTGCACCTAAGTTTTTAAATTAGGTGCACAGATTATATTTTATGAGCACATTAAAAAAACGTAATATAAGAGCATTAGTGCAATGTAAACTACATTATTAGTTGGGTATGTTTAGATAGGTTAGTAGTAGATGGTAAATAAAAATATTTGAACACTTAAATTCTCCGGCGAACGGCTGTCACAACAGTCGCTACAACAAAGCCGTCTGGAAAATGTTTCGATCATCGGAAAGTTCTGGTGGCAGTGGCACAAGTAAACCTTCCAGCTGTATAAACCCGTTACTGTCCAGCGATTTTGTTTTCGCGTAGTGTGTATTTAGGAATTTTAATTATGTTCCTTTAGAGCGAGAGAGGTCGATACTAATATTTTGTTCAAACATCAAAATAACGTAAAACACGTTCACCTCCCCTTTTTTTTTTAATGTTTGGTGCACTGTGTGCACCTAGCGTAGAAAAGATAGGTGCACATTTTTATTTTCATGTGCACAGTGCACCTGTGCACCCGGGTATTTCGAGCCCTGTTGTAGATAGACTTTTTGGTTGCATACATAGAGACGAAAAGTTTGTTAATATATTAGCATTTATTAAAAATACTAAAGCCGATACAAATTATACAGAACATTCATCACCATTTTTTTCTCCTCTCCTCTCCTCCTGAACTCCAATTTCAATTCCAAATTCCTTTTTTTAATCATATCCCATTCATGGTCAGTGTTTTTTCAATTATATTTATCTCTCCCTCTCGTTTTCGCTTGAATAATAAATATAATAATATAATAATTCTCGAATCGTTTGCCTGCGCGTAAAAACAATTCAATTCTCAAAATGCTTGCACGCTCTCACAACACTACTCGGAAGTCTCGTGAAGCTCATCTCTAATATTATAAAATAAAGTGTTTATCTGTTTGTTTGTTTCCTGCACGTCAGGACTTTACGTGCAGGAAATAAACAAATAGATAATCTATGACACTTACAGTAATGGGACTTGGCACACGACTAGTCCAATTTTTTTTTTAATTTAGGGTCGCGGCGAATTCTAAAATTTAATCTAGAACATTTTTAAATGAATTTAATGAAATTTATTTACTATTGTTTTCTTTGGAATGGCAACAGCATAAAATATCATATTTAAAATTTATTTTTTCCATTTTCATTTTGCGCGGAGGAATGCTTTTCCAGCAGAGGATAAAAAACAAAGTTTTAACTTTAGTTATGTAGTTTCTTTTTCTATCTCCTAGACCAGGGGTCGGCAACCTGCGGCTCTTTTGATGTAAAGTTGCGGCTCTCCAGTTCCATACGAAAAAATTAATAATTTATCATCAAAACCTTTAAAAAAATAAGAAAATATATTTTTAAGTACCTATTTTCTCAATAGCTTCTTCTATTTTCATAATCGTTAATTACAAATCTCTACGCTTAACATGACCGTAATGAGATAAATTTGAACTATTGTTTTGTTCTTAGAGATGAGACTCCGTGACCATGTTTATCTTTCATCCAGTTGTATTTCATTTCCGTCTCACCCAAACAGCCACCGTCTAGAGTCTAGACAATATGTCTAGATGATGAGATGGTGAGTACGTCAAAGATTGTTTTATATGTGCATCTGAAGAACTGTTTTGTAATTTTAAAAACAAAGCAGAAATCATGAAAAAATGAAAGATTTGCCATTATCTGCTAAAACAGTACAAGATAAAACTGCTAAAATGTCTTCAAATGTAACACATATGCAAGTGGAAGACATTCAACTGGCTTCTGCCTTATCACTTGCTATAGATGAGTCTTGCGACATAAAAGACACGGCACAAGTTACCCTTTACGTCGGGTATATGTCGTCCCAAGGTCCAAAAGAAGAACTGCTAGGATTGCTACCGCTCTCAGGGCAAACTCGTGGAGAAGATATAGCAAATGCTGTGCAAAAATGCCTGGAAGACAATGGAATCGATATAAATAAAATCGTTTATTTTGCAACTGATGGAGCCAGAAGTATGACAGGAATACCATAGAGAGGTAACATCAACTCTTCAGAAAAAAATAAACCACGAAATTCTAACGTTTCACTGCATAATTCATCAAGAAGCGCTATGTGCCCAAACATTTCCGGCCGAAATAGTTGAGGTTATGAACTTGGTAATTAAGATTATTAACAGCATGTTGGCAAAAGCACTCTACCATCGCCAGTTTAAAGATTTCCTTGAAGAAATAGATAGCCAGTTTTCTGACCAACTTCTGCACAGTAAAGTGCGATGGCTTTCCAGAGGTAACATATTGCTTTGTGCTTGATTGAAATAAAAACATTCTTCAATGAAAAAAAGCATTGACCATCTCGAACTGGAAGAAGACAAATGTCTGCAAAAATTCAACTTCATGGTAGATACCACAATGAAACTAAATGAACTAAATCTAAAACTGCAAGGAAAGGGCAACCCAGCCTACGCCTTGCTTGAAGAAGTGGTCGATGAGACCAATGCAACTATTGACAAGAATTACTTCAGCATATCTTTAAAAAACATGAAGGGTGAATTCGCTGAGATTCGAGCAATTCAAAACAAACAAAAGTACTCTCGCGTTCATAGTAAATCCTCTCAACACAAATACAAATGAGATCAACATTGAGCCATTTTGAATTGATGCTGGATCGCTTCAAATGCAATTGCTAGATTTGAAAACCAAAGACTTGTGGAGTGGCAAGTTCACAGAACTCAAGAGCAAGTTGGGAGTTCCAGAAATGCATGCACATCGCACATCACAAGTGGACAGCTCTAAAAGAAATTCCAGAAGTTGAGGCCCTCATATACGGCGCATGGAATAGTCTTCCAGAATGCTACAGCGAGGTGAAGAAGTTGGCATATGGAGTGCTGACGATCTTCGGGTCGACATATTCGTGCGAGCAAGCGTTCTCTTGCATGAATATAATAAAAAGTAAAGTTATAAGTCAACTAACAAATAAAAATCTAGAGTCGTGCTTTAAACTTAAAACAACAAGTTATAAGCCAGATTTAATCAAACTTTCAAAAGGCATGCAAAGCCAATGCTCCCATTGATGTAACTATCTATATTTGTGTTTTTAAATGAATAAATATTATTCCGTGTTTAAAGCCGTTTATTTTAAATCAAAAATATAATATCGAAACGAAAATTTTTAGTGGCTCTTCAAAAACTGGGAAATTTTGTAAATTGCAACTTTTGGCTCTTCCGTTTCAATAGGTTGCCGACCCCTGTCCTAGACCGTTAAAGATAGAGTATAAATTTCAACGGATTTGAAATCTGCGTGAAAACTTCACATTAGATCGATACCTAAAAATAAGATTTTCTTTAAATAAATAAAAATTTTAGATTGAATATCTTTTATACTTTTGCAAGAGAATGTGACGTCACGCCAATCATTCGTGTTCCAAAAATAAGCAAATTACATTTCCTGCCCTCTTTCTATTTCAGCGAAAGAAAGCAAATAAAATAAAACATTTTGGCTGGCATTATTTATTTCTTTTTTGTAAAATCGGGATGGTTAAAGATAGATTAAAAATTTCAACGGACTTAAAATCTGCGGATAATTTGACAAAAGATAGATACCTTATACGTTTGATTTTCTTTTAATAAATAATTTTTCAATTAAATATTTATATTTTCGCAAGTGATTGTGACGTTACACCGAATTCTTATTTGGTTTTCTTCGCAAACCAACACCACGAGCAACTGGATGTTAGCCAATTTTCGAAGCAAACCATAGTTCATGATATTCACAATTTAGTTTACGAAGCAAACCAAATTGGAATTCGCAGGGAATTCATTCCATGAGGCTACGAATTTCCATTTGGCTTGCGAAGCAAACCAACACCACGGGCAACGCCATTATGGCTGTTATCCAATAGGCTACGAATTCGTATGGGAATTCTTAGCAATCATTGGGGGTTAGTGAGCATTGGTCACACCTGACCCCACGAAAAGAACTGTCAAGGGTCACGCAGTCACGCAGTGGCTAGTGTGATATATGAAATTAAATGCTCTCTCTTGAAAGGAACCCCCGTGGATCCTTTCAAGGTCATTTATTTTGACGCATTCTGTTGTAAAACAGAATTAAAATCCATATTTCGTAAAACCATGTTTTTTGTTAATATATTTTTTAAAGAATCAAAATGCATACAGAAATAAAATGATAAAATTTCAACCTTTGGGGTCGATAGAGCCTCCAATTTCGTGAAATATTTTAGAAATGTTTCACACTGTCCAATCATCACACAGAGCAACCTTTGCTCTACTGTGTTTAGAATTTCGAAAATAGAAGAGGTGTTTTTAGCCCCGGAACGCTAATAGACATACATGTCCAAAAATTAAGGATAATACTGAATTCGCATAAAGTCAGGTCACCCTTCGAAATCCAATAGACCATGTTTGGGATATCCTCAAATGTCACATTGCATCCTATACAACAACACAAGTACCGTATAAGAGCAAAGACGTGCTGAAGTGCGCGAATGGGATTTTGTTGCACAAGATCACTTGGAGAGTTTTGATGGAAAGCATGTCTTGGAGTCACATCATTTTTCCTGTTACGCTGCTCTCAATCGAGCAAAAAGATACTTTTCGCAATAACTAAAACCTAAAGCACTCCTAAAGTTTCCTAAGCACTTTTATCATTTCCTTAGTTCTCAGTAACACTACGAGGCAAGCGAGTGTTCTTATTTTATACCACATAGCTTGAGCAATATTCAATTGTCATGTGAGGTACATGTATTTAGGAAGTGATTAATCTCGAACTGCATTATCCTTAATTTTTTGGATCTGTGTGTGGTTTTAAAATCTTAATGTAAGTTGGCATGTTCTTTTTATGACACATTTATGTGGTGTGGTAAGAGAAGGTAACTTTAATTAACGTCATACTAGAGCAACAGAACGGGCTATTGAAGACGGTTCGATAATGCCTTGAATTTACGTCGCCCGGGAACAACACAATGGACTCTTGGTGATGAACTTAGATGAATACCTACCGGAAAAGATCAGAGGACAACACCTCGAAATCTTGAAACACGGTCAGGTTGTAAGAACGTAAGAAACTCTATTGTGCTAGACCTTTAGGTAGGGTCACTCGGAAATTCAGTCTGCGCGTAAATTAATTTAACCGAAAAAGAGGAAAATCAATTCGCGTAGATTTTGTAATGCCAAATATATTCTGATCGATTATTGTTTGACTCCAGCTGCTGTTCTTTCGTCGCGCGCATTACAGCGACTTGAGAAGAACAGGTGAAATAGAACGTCATCTCCAGGTGATGTTCGTCCAGATCAGTGGTTCCCAAACTTACTATGCCCATGGACTCCTTATTAGAGCAAAAACCTGACTATGAAACCCAAGTGATATAACTCTACAAAACTGAATAATAGACAAACTACACAAATTTAACTTTGATGTCTTTAATGGTAAATGGTGACGTAAAAATTAAATGTAAATAAAGCATTTTGATAATTAAAGTAGTCTTTATTAAAATATAACTTTTGTTTTGAAACAAACGAATACTTTTTTCAATGAGAAGGGTAAATCTGATTTGATGATATGAGATTATTTATGTTCGAATTTTTTTTTTTTGTGAGTAACATTCGTAAGTCTCCACGAGCGCTAATTTTCAGTTGGTTTCTTTATTTCGTGATGAGGCTCATAACTACACTAAATAAATCTCTAATATTATAAAAGGAAGTGTTAGTATGTTTGTTTGTTTCTTGTACGCAAAATCCTGACGAATCTATGGTACTTATAGTAATGTAATTTGGTACACAGGTAATACAAATTTTTTGCAATTTTAGTGTCGCGACGAATTTTAAAATTTAATCTAGAACATTTTTTAATGAGTTTAATGAAATTAAATATTATTGTTTTCTTTGGAATGGCAACAGCATAAACGATTATATTCTAAATGATTTTCCGTTTTCATTCTGCGCGGAGGCATAATTTTCCAGCAGGCGATAAAAGACAAAGTTTTAACTTTAGTTGTGTAGTTCTATTTTCTATCTCCTAGACAGTTAAAGATAAAGTAAAAATATCATCAGATTTGAAATCTGCGGAACATTTCACATTAGATCGATACATAAAAATTAGATTTTCTTTAAATAAATAAAAAAATTTAATTGAATATCTTTTATATTTTTCGCAAGAGAATGAGACGTTACGCCAACATTTGTTTTCCAAAAAATAAACAGATTACACTTCTTGCCCTCTTACCATTTCAGCGAAAGAAAGCAAAGAAAGTAAAAACATTTTGACTGGCATTATTTAGTTCTTTTTTGAAAAATCGGGATGGTTAAAGATAGATTCAAAATTTCAACGGATTTCAAATCTACGGAAAATTTGATATCAGAAGATACCTCATACGTTTGCCTAAAATAAATAATTTTTCAATTAAATATTTATATTTTCGCAAGGGATTGTGACGTCACGCCGAATTCCTATTTGGTTTGCGAAGCAAACCAACACCACGGGCAACTCCATTATGGCTGTTATCTAATTTGCGAAGTGAACCATATTTCATGATATTCATAATTTGGTTTGCTTTACAAACCAAATTGGAATTCGCAGGGAATTCAATAAAATAATCTGCGAATTTCCATTTGGTTTACTTTGCAAACCACCACGGCCATCCTCATTATGGCTGTAATCCAATGGCTACGATTTCGTTCGGGAATTCGTAGCAATCTCTGAGGGTTGGCGAGCAATTGTCACACCTCACCCCACGAAAAGAATCGTTACGGGCAACGCCGTGCTGACCACGTAGTGGTTAGTATTCTACTAAATAGGAAGACGGGAAGACAACCAATAGCTTCTGTACAATTACCCATAATACAGGATAAAAATTGATATCCGTTTTTGTAACCAGTATTTGTGGTATCATTGTTTAAACATTGTTTCAGCTCTTCATTTGTTGTTAATTCAATAAATTGCTCCTGTATTAGTTTGGATTCATCTGAGTTTGTGGTTCTACTTACAAACTCGCCCAACACCCAATCGGAGATAACCAAGTGAATAATGTCTTCAAATCTTTGGCCGAGGTCAGAATGAAGAGCCGTTAAGTGTCGACAATAAGCAAGCAAATCTTCGTCTCTTTTTTGCAATTTTGAAAGACTTGGAAAATGTGAGCATTCTTTGCTCCCAAAGTTTTGTTTGAATAGAAAAAGTTTTGTATACTTTTAGTTATTATTATTTATATTAAACTTTTAGTTTGATAAAAATTAATGGATCACCTTGTTGCTTCAAATTGGTTTCGTTAAGTTTGGCAAAAAGCTATATCATTTTTCATATAAGCTATGTCATTTTCTGGATTAATTAAATTGAGCTGGAAATCATTGTCTTTACTTTCCAGGAATTCCAACACGGAGTCAAAGAGTGCATAAAATCGATTCAAACATGCACTTTTAGATAACCAACAAACTTCCGCGTTAAGTAGTAAACGATTACAGTCTTTATGATTTTCTTTACAAAGTTGAGCAAATAATCTCTCATTTAAGACATTTCTTTTGATTTTATTAACTTTTATAATGACATAATCTAGTGTGCCATGCAAGCGTTCACTAATAACAATTCTTGGGAAATGTTCTTTTACAAATCTCGCATAAGCTAAAAGTAAAGCTTTGTTTCCTGCAAAGTTGACTGGTCAAGCTATATAGAGAATTCAGATGTTTTTAAGTACTCGTATAAAGAATTCTACGCGTACGTATTGAGCCATTTTGTCAATCCTTCTTTGTACTGTATTATTACTCAGTGAAATTCTTCTAATTTCAAAAGCTGGTTTATGCAGCACGGTATGTATTAACTCACTTACAGCTAATAGAATACGTTCCGATATATGAGTGTAATGAGGCACTGCAATTTAGAGGTATGATTAATTTGTCAACTCCACACATATATAACGATTTTTTTGTCGTAGTTAACGTTAAATGTTGAATATTTTGCACTCAACCGTGTGGCGTCGAAATTTCATTTCAAATCTAGCGTGCCAGCCAATAAGAGCCAACAAGCAGTTCGAGCGTTCCCGATGCATTGGGGCCATTGGCAGATTGTTTAGTTATCCCTTGACTAGCGTTTGTGCGAGGATTGTCATTACTTCTGTATTTTTTGCACCTATCTATACTCCATATTTTACTCGGGACGTAAAAATCGCTACCAATTTATTTATTTTGACTTTCATATTAATGAAAATGGGTCACAAGTATTTGACTATATTAAAACTTTCGCGGACCCCCCGACGTAGTCCATGCACTCTCAAATTAATTTTAATTTGCCACAGTGCCCCCCTGAGCGGTCTGAACCTACCCCCCCCCCTGAGTGGTCACAAGGACCCCTGGGGGTCCGTAGAGACCATTTTGAGAACCACTGATTAGATAATCTCTGATTGGTTTTCTACTTTTTCCGTTGGCTGTCTATTTAAACTGCTGGTAGAGATAGTCAGAGAGCAGAGTGTGACGCTTGGTCACTACGCTGGACTGATGATACATGCTTTTATGTATTGGTGTAATGATGTTAATGTGATTATGAAAATACTGTATATTTTCTTAATGTTCTTCGAATAATAACAAAAATATCTTAGCTGTTCGATGTCTTCTCCTTGTGTACGATTCGTACTGTTTTCACGTTACCGCTTTGGGGCAACGACACCGCAAGGTCAACATCCAAGCTGGTACTCCTCTCCAAACTTCCACATCACGCTAACATAAGGACATTTTTAGCGGTGAGAGATTTGACATGCACCAGCCCAACGTACACTTCGATTTTCGAACTAACAACCCTCCGGTTCCGAGGTTTTACAAACTGGGGTACAACGGTTCGCCTTATAGAGGAACAAGAGCGTGTATAATTATGCCTCAGGCAATACAAATTATCCAGATTCGGATGATGAGTGAATTTGATCACGAATAAACGAATTATTACGGGCTTATCGTGATATTCCGAACTGGATCTTCCTCGTTAAAGGTCAATACCAGACAGGTGGTCACCTCAATTTCAATTGGGTCAAGTGATAAAGGGGTTGGGGCCGTCGAGAGGTAAAACGAAAAATTAAGAAAATCCGGTAAAATTTCCTCTAGTAACACCCATTCATGATTAAAGAGCACCTGTTTCCTTAGAGCAACGGTTCAACTGAATGGAATCATGGATTTCAATTGAATTGTTTATTTTCAAAAAGATGTTCACTTTTCGAAACCTGATAACAGCATTTAAACATTTAAATATTTTAATTCTATGTTTTTAAATAAACATGTACATGGTATAATATTTTTGAGTAGGTTGGTAGATACTTGAATCTACGTCGCACCAAGCTATATATATATATATATATATATATATATATATATGATACACAGCCATGGGTATTTGTGTCCATTTCTGCAGCAAGAATGTCGCCAGCTCAACTGCAGATTTCGGACGTGTTTCCCTGATCCGTAAGCGTCGCTCTAACGCGTCCCACAAATGTTCTATGTTGCTTAGGTTGGGACTCTGAGCAGGCTAGAGAAAACGTTTTACATCCATATCTTGATACCACTGCTTAACAGAGGCTGCAAAATGACATGGAGCGATGTCGTCCTGGAAGTAACATTCGTCGATTCCATAAAATTGCCAGAGCGTAGGAAGAATCTGATTGTCCAAAATGTTCATGTTGGCGTCGGCGTTCAGTTGGCCAGGAAAAACATGCAAAGGTTCCAGGCCATACCACTAAAAACAACCCCAAACAAGTTGTCGGATTTTATGCAAATCCGCTGGCGTCCGGTCCATTATTATAGGGTAGTGTATATCTGTTCTGAAATGTTTTGTTCCCAAAAATGCATGACCACTTCTTTTCGTCTAAATTTATATTCCTATAAGGACAGAGAATTTCAACGCATGCTAATAAACCAGACGGAAAGTGAAGATTTTACATCTGTTTCCCAAATGCCCTCTCACGAAACATAATGGGTTGTCTTAAACGTGGTTTATCGCCGTTTTGGTGACGTTTGGAGTGTAATGTAATTGGCATTGACCAGTCAACTGCTAAATATTAATTCAGAATTCATTCTCTGACATTTTTAATGGTGGAGTGGTATTAGCGCAGTTTGTGATCAACTCCGGAAGGGAAAGATCCGAAGACAACAGCACGTAGTTTTGAACCACGGTCAGATGACGAGGTAACACCTGAGCGGGAAACCCACCCCCTCCCAAACTTTCACACCAATCCAACGTAAGGAAGTCTAAGGCTACAATAGATTTAACCTGCACCAGCCCCATTTTTACACGACGGTCTGTGGTTGGACTTGAACCGTCCGGTTGCTAGGCCGTTACTCTTCCAACTGGGCTACCCCGGCTCGAAAGACTTCCTTTAACTGAAAAAGTTGTAAATCACGGACTTATTGTAATGCATCTGCTTTTCGCAGTATTCATTGAAATGAAGTAATTAACAATTTCTATACTTTTCAAAGTAGTTTTCAATCTTTTTCGTTACCATGAATCTTAATTTTTGCCGCTTTAGTCTCTTTCGCCCACTCAAAATATTTAGAAATTCGACACTATTGGTAGGTTGACTTCAAAAGTGGAACTGTCTGGGAAAACTGGAACGTTTTGTGACCTTATCATTGAAACTTAAAATCGTAGTTTGGTGTTAATTTTTGTCGAAATTTGATACATGAATTGAGTACTTTTCATAAAAAAAACTTCACCGAAGATGGTGGTTGTCAGATTAGTGTTTTGGAGGACTTTGAAAACATATGTACCAGTGTTATTTTTCAAACAAGGTGAAGCATTGTTCTGTCACTAGGATAGACTCGCATATTCCCGAATGAGAGCTGCACGTTTAGACGTGTCTAGAATTTCCCTATTTCCGCAAAGACTCAATAATAAACTTTGAATTTCAATCGCATCGATTCAGCCATCATGCAACATGAGAAGACTTATCGTTTGACATGAGACAATGCCGGATATTTTACTTTTGTCTGAAGTCGTTTCACACAACGATTTCTTAACTTCGAAAGTTTGTTGTTTCTCTTACAGTATATCATTTTTGCAGCAATTCTGCGAAAACCTCTGATTAAATAAGCACTGCTTCCACACAACTGTTAATCCGTAAATATTCTTTCGTTGGAGTTTGTACTGTGGTGAACATAGCCACCACTTCAAAAATTAAATTGTAATAAAGTAGGTAAATATAGTAACGCAGTCTGCCACTCAAAATGGTAGCTCGGTTGGAAGACAATCGGAATGACAACTGCAGTGCTACTAGTTCGAAACTCGATTCAACTAGACCGTCATGTACACCTGTCAAAAAAAATCGACTCACCCGATAACAATTGCTCAATTTACATCGTAGAACAAAACGGAAAGTACCAATCGATGAGGATTAATGTTTTCTACAAATATCAATATTTAAAATTTGTCTAAGGGGCCGTCTTCATTATAAATTGGTAGCTTTCTCCGATAATTTCAATACGAAACTTATCTTTTATCACAAATTTGGATTTTACACACATTTTCAGGCGGAAAGAAAAAAAAGTTAATCAACTTTATTGTATTTTTTACCTATTTGTGAGTGTTTGGAAATTATATATCCTAATGTTAAATTGGTGTTTCACGTTTTTTGCTATATTTGCTACAAACGTTAATTTTTTTTTTTGGAAATTGTTTTTTCATCCTTTGCTATTAAAAAAAACCAAACACAATCTATAAACATTTTAATTATTAAACTAAATTTACTCTTTTTTATCAATTATGAAATTAATATTCATAAAAATTATGAATAAAAACATGGGTAAATTTTGACACCATCTGATTCAACTGTTACTGAAATATAGGAATTCCAATTTTTAGCTCTAAGCGCATAATTAGTAGAGCAGTGAGACTGCAAAATTCGATGATTATTATTGTTAGTGGTGATTGTTCACAAAGTGAAAACAGAGTTTTCTTCCAACAGATCCTGAGATTCAATCAAAATGAATTCTGACTTAAGTCACCATCTAATGAATTCCATACCAAGGCGACTGCAACAGGTCGTGTTCTTGATCCCAAAGTTAAGAAAAGAATTTATCAAAAAATACTAGAGAAGATAATTGGCTACGGAGCAGAAATTTGGTACAGAAACAAGGCAAGACAAAATCAAAAGATTCTTCAGATGCAGAGAAGATGTTTGTTACCCATTACAAAATGCTACAGCACAGTCTCTACATATGCCCTACAGATATTATCTGTGGATGCATACCACTAGACCTCAAACTAAAAGGAATTCAGGATAAATTTAAAATACTTAAACAGATAGAAAATCTAAAAATTAACGGAATGGAAATTAGGGCTGAAAACGTTCAAATAGAAGAAACAACTTGGTCACCACATTGGGATATATTAAAAACCCCATGGAGATATCATGGTAAAGAAGAAAGATTAGAAGGAGTGAAAAATTTCACAGAGGGCTCTAAAAAAGAAGGGAAGGCCGGAAGCGGCTTAGTCGTTTATTTGGAAGGGATAGAAGTTTACAGCGAGGCAGTAAGAATTAGCGATCACTCTACGGTTTATATGGCAGAATTAATAGCTATTGAGAGACAGAGCTATATCACTCATTACAAAGAATGACATCAGAAAGGCCGACATTATTACTGACTCAAGATCCTTGTTAATGGCCCTAGGCAATATTACCAACAGTGATAAATATATTTGCAATGTAAAACATCAGATAAAGAATTACTCAGGGTTTATAAACCTAAAATGGATTAAAGCCCACGCAGGCCATGAGGGCAACGAGAGTGCGGATGCTCTGGCAAAAGAAGCAACAGAGAAACAGTACATCGACAAGGCACAACAAATGGACAAGGAATACGTCCGAAAACAAATTAACAAAGAAGCAGAAGGGATCCGATGCTCTCTCAATTAGTCTACCGTGGCCCAATGTTTGATAGAAAGACATATACGAACTTATTTATCCATTACAATTTCCATTACTTTTAAGTGCTTTGAGGACCTAATTAAAGTGTCTCTGGAAAGAATTGGCCGTGCCATGAATGATCCTAAAGTTGCAGGAAAATTATAAGGAGCCATGCTCAACATCTATCCCAAAACGCCCTATGAGCATTGGGCAATCACTTAATACACTCTATAACAAAAAAATCGACGCACCAAGAAGGAATCATCCGATTGCTTTAAAATTTCGTATGCAAAATTTTTTTGACCAAATATGCAAATGATTAAAATTTGGTGTCCAATGAATGAATAGTGCGATCTCCAGCGCATCGGAACTGCGCATCCAGCAGATGTATATAAGGAGTTGTTCTTGAACTGTTGTTAAAATTTCTGCTGCATTGCGATTTAGGATACCTTTCAACGACTGAAAATATGCCTCGCCGCAGGATTCAAGCTCATTACGAGCAACTTTCAGAGTTTGAAAGAGGTCGTATCATTGGATTGAAAGAGGCAGGTTGGGCAAATCGGAGAATCGCTCGTTATGCCAGTCGAAGCGATGCGGCGATTAGAAGATGCTGGCAAGAGTGGGTGGACAATAACAGATTTCAGCGTCATGATGGTAGCGGTCGACGTAGGGCCACAACAGATCGCGAGGACAGAGTGATTGTCAGATCAGCTGTCACAGCACCTGATTCATCGCTATCAACCATCAGTCGTGCGACTCAAACACCAGTGTCCACTATGACCATTCACAGACGGCTGAGAGAGCGAAATCTACGCTCGTACCGACCGTTACGCCACCTGCCACTCACGCCTGCACACTGTCGAGCCAGATTACAGTGGTGCTTGGCTCGATCAGGCTGGAATGATGCTGACTGGGGACGTATAGTCTTTAGCGACGAATCCCGCTTCCAACTGTGTCCTGACGATCATCGAAGACGTGTCTGGAGACGCCCAGGGCAGCGTGCCGATCCTGCTTTCACTATTGGACGCCACACGGGCCCTCAACAAGGAGTTATGGTCTGGGGTGCCGTTTCCTTTGATAGCCGGACCCCTTTGGTCGTCATTAGAGGTACTCTTACTGCACAGAGGTGCGTTGACGACATTCTGAGACCTGTTTTGCTACCGTTCCTTTCGCAGTACCCTGGGCTTATTTTTCAGCAAGACAATGCCAGACCACATACGGCACGTGTTGCTATGAACTGTCTTCAAGCTAGTCAAACACTTCCTTGGACAGCCAGATCACCAGATCTCTCTCCCATCGAGCATGTCTGGGATATGATGGGAAGGCGACTGCATCCGGTAGGGAATGTTGATGACGTAGCAAATTTGGCCAATTGTAGCAAATTTGGCAAGAAATACCGCAGGAGACCATCCGGGAGCTTTATCGGTCTATGTCACGCCGTGTGGAAGCTTGCATCCAGGCTAGAGGCGGGTCAACACCTTATTGAGCTCGTTACTGTAACTCTGAAATAAATCATTCAATTGTTCTGAAATTTTAATCATTTTCTATTCTGTACATAATTTTCCAATCCACCAATTTTTGTCTCCATCGGACAACTACTTCTTGGTGCGTCGATTTTTTTGTTATAGAGTGTATTTAGATGAAAACAAAGTGGGATTACTTTCATAGATCCACCAAGGAAGAAGGACCAGTTAAAGTGGTCATAAAGAGACTTCCCACCTGCACGTCTTACGATGAAATTAAAACCGATTTAGAGTGACTTGTAATCAAAACCTTACAAATTAATGAAATAAAAAGATGCAAAAACAAAAAAATAAGAAATCTTCTTTCAGGTGTAATCGCACCTCTTTTATAATTCAGAAGTTATTACGATCCCACCAAATGTATTTATGTAATCGTGCAAGTTGAGAAACTAGTTAACCGCAAAAGAGCTCCGCAATGTTGCAATTACCAACTCTTTAACCATTCTAGCTCCAACAGCAGAATGCCCCCAAGATGCGTGGTGTGTAGCGGATCGTATGGATCGAATACTTGCCCTGACAGGCAAACCAAGCCGAAATTCGCCAACTATAACGAGGCCCATACGGTCAACTTCGGCAGATGTTCCAAGGTCCCTTAAGGTCCGCGGTTGCCAGGTTGGAAGTATAATGGACTAGCAACCGGAGGGTTGATAGTTTGAATCCAACCAAAAAACACGGCGTACAAAGGTGGCTGGTGCTCGTTAAATCTGTCGGGACTTCAGATGTCCACACGTTGGGGTGGTGTGGAAATTTGAAGAGTAGGATACCAGCTCATGTGTGACCACATCATCTGATTGTGGTTCAAAATTACGTGGTGCTGTCTTCGGATCTTTTCCTTCGGGTATTGATCCCAGACCGTCACCAATAGCCCGTTGTGTTGCTCCAGTATAACGGTAATTAAAAAAAATATACCAAATACCAAATTCTAAGGTCCCTAGGCTTAAGACATTTGCGACCAAACTAGCTGCTGCTGCTGGCTTATCCTACGCTCGAGCACTTAACAGACTCTTGCAGTCGGCGCAAATACGCAATCTGAATTTCCACAGAACTATAGAGGTTCCTCTATCATTCCCGCCGGTAAATGTCCGAGCTCTTTCAATTATTGAAAGAGATATACTCTCCGGCATTCCAAATATCAGTCATCTATTGACGCAGCTCCAAAGCTGCAAAAGCTCATCAGACAAACTAACTGTTCGTGCTGGTAAACAATATTGCACTAATACCGCAAAATGAACGGTCCCTCAACTGATCTGAAATTTTGTTACCGGAGTTCGCAATTACTCCGTGACAAAATCGTTGAGTTGCGAGTATTTGTAAATGGGGGAGCACTACTTCGATGCCCTGTTAGTACAGAAACCATTCCTTAAAGTTGGCGGATAAAGCCCAGCTGACCAATGATGAATATTAGAGTGCTCAGAGATTCGTTGGTCCAAGTGGTGTGGAAGTTTGGAGAGTGGGGTGTCTGCTCAGCTGTGAACTCGCCATTTGACCATGATTAAAAATTACGTATTGTCCTCGGATCTTTTCCTTGGGGATGTCGCCGACAGCCATTTGTGTTGCTCCAGTTTGACGTTAACTAACTGCCAGCTACCTACCTGCTTCGTTTTTAGCTTTTTAAAAACAATTCATATTTTTTAATGAATGAATATCCTTTAAGGATATCTGGCATTCGTATCTATTTTGCAGGTCGGGTAAACCTATTCGAAGTGCCCTATATGGTTGGCGTGTCTCGAAAAAAAAAATCGAACTGGATAAACCAGTCTGGAGGGTCGTATCTGGCTTGCAGGCCAATTATACCTGTTCGGATTTCTTAACTCTATATCTCTTTATTTGACGCGTAAGGCTCTTGTGATGCCATCATACTGCAACAAGAACCACGGCTGTTTTTTCAAAATACTAAAAAAGTTTTCATCCTTAATAATATATAATATTTTGTTCTCTACATCTTTTCAATCGTCGGACTTCAGCTAACACATTGATCAAATGTGACAGGCATGGGTGGAAATTAACCCTCCAAATGTTTCCACGAGATATCTCGTACAGGATCTAGTCATTTTCGTAAGGACGAGATATCTCGTTCAGGATCTAGTCACTTTCGTAAGGACGAGATATCTTGTTCAGGATCTAGTCACTCTCGTAAAGACGAGATATCTTGTTCAGGATCTAATCGCTTTTGTTAGGACGAGATGTCTCGTTCATGATATAGTCACTTTCGTAAAAACAAGATATCTCGTTCTGAATCGAGTCACTTTCATATCTCGTTCAGGATCCAGTCACTTTCGTAAGGACGCGATATCTCGTTCAAGATCTAGTCACTTTCGTAAGGACGAGATATTTCGTCGAGACAAAACTGTCCTATTACTCCAAAGGGAATGAAGATCCAAGTAGGAAAAACAAACTGTCTCTAGCCCAGAACTGGTAACAGTTTGGAAGAGGTTTTTTAACCTGAGGCTGGACACTACAGAGCAGTTTTCGAAGTAAAGATAAACCTCCATCCTGGAGGCTTCTCCAGGAGGTATAAAAGATGTCCTGTAGTTATAAGAGCAACGGAGCCAAAACTGAGCTGCTGTTCTGCAGGTCATTCAACTTGACTTTCGAAACCAGTTGAATAGTTAGACACCGTTCAAGGTTTCAGTCGCGGAGTGCACGGTTTGCTGCACCTCAATTTCGAATATATAAACGTAACTGCTAGTAAGCATCAGGAAGGAGACTTCTTTCTTGTCATTCACAGAAGGAAAACCCCAGATAGTTTATGTCGCACGTTTGGTAAGCGTAAAACAACTGGAAGGATTTCGGATTTTAAAGTATATTCGAATATTCAAAGTGGCCCACTGGAAGCACAAATTCGACTAAAACCTATTTAAAGTATATGGTCTTCAGAACGATTAAATCTATCCGGAGCTTCGTATCAAGTCTACGGTCCGGTTAAACCTGTTCAGAAGCCCGTATTTAGTGTGCGGCCAGAAGTAAACCTATTCACCACAACTTACGCATCTTAGGCGTATGGTTGTTTATCTTTACTAAAGAGACTTCTTTCTTGTAATTCCTAGAAGCAAAAAAATCAGGTAGTCTATCCCAGGTTTGGTAAGCGTGGAACAGCATTTTCCCAGCCTTTGTTCACAATAAAAATTCATGAAAGGATAATCGAGCGACATTCTTAGCTTGCCGTATACTGTTAATAAACGTTGTCCTCCTACGAACGGCTCGCTTCCAATTTTAAAAAGAAAGAACAAGATACATTCGAAAGAAAAATTTACTTTTATTTTGGGAGGAAGTGCGTGTAAGATGTAAGATTAATATAAACTAAATTTTACAACTTTTGTTTTGCTTTTAAAATTATGTATCGTATATTCGATTTGTTTTGACCAAACTGATAAGATATAAATGTCAAAAAATTATCCTAGATCGTCGTGTACAAAAGGGGCTGGTGCGCTTTAAATCTGTTGTGGCCTCACATTGGTGTGCTGTGGTAGTATATGGAAGTGGGATGCCAGATCAGGTGTTAACCTCGTCATCTGACCGTCGTTTGAAATTACGTGGCGTTGTACTCGGATCTTTACCTTCGATCCCTGTCACTAATAGACCATTGAGTTGCTCCAGTGCAACGTTAATTAAAATTCCTTCCTTTCTTTAAAGATATCGAACACATGTGGAATGCCATCCAACGCGCTGTGGAGCACAGAAATCCTACACCTTGAATACAATACAACCACTCTGCAGGAAGTAGTGTATTGTTCAATGCCCACAGAATACTTCCTCCAGCTCGTGGAGCGTCGTATTTCTGCAGTTTTACACTCTCGTGGGTATAGGCCTCCAGTTACCGGTCTGTAAACTAGTACCAAGTACCACCGGAACCTGTGTAGCCAGTGTGGTAACCGTTACCAGGTTTTCTGGCACTTCAGTGAGACAAATTGGTTGCTAGGTATCCTTCTACATAATGATATTTTTAATGATTGACTGATAATAATGATTTTACTGATTTTATTGATGCTAATTACAGTGGGCAATCTACTGTGTTTATGTGCAATTTGTTACGTACCAGCCACATGATGACTGAAATTATGTTACATTTTTCTGACAAGTACCTTGAGAATTCACTAAAAATTGTAACCACTTTAATAGAACAACACAACAATGTAATAGTTAAATTAAAGTCAAATATCTTAATAGTTTTAAAGCTTTGTTGCCTTTTTTTAATATACAGGATGTTTCGAAACTCATGGGCTAAAATGTAAGAGGTGATAGAAAACATCTAAACAAGCAATTTTCACCATACAATGCATGGGCGGAGAGCAAAAGGTGAACCGCTGGGAGGAATCCGCAGTTACTGTCACATGAAAGAACGAAACACCAAACGGATAGAGGAGGTACTAAATAATTTTATTGACAGCATGTGTGGCAAAATTACAGAAACTGCTCAAAAGAACAACCGGTGCACTTTTTCAAACACACCCGGCATGTATCGGACGGCACCGGCAGCAACAGAAATCCTGGGAACTAGGTCCTCGTCGATGGGGCTTTCGTAGACGAGACTTTTCAAATAGCCCCATAGGAAAAAGTCCAGACAGGAAAAAATGTGAGGTATGTTCTGTCGTCCAGTCGGAATGGCAGAAGATATGGGCCGATCAAATGGTCACCCACAATTCCAGCCCAAACATTTACGCTGAAACGCTTGAGGACGTATATCGTATGGATTGTTAGATACCCACACATGAAGGTTGTGCGTATTAGAAATACCTTCACGAGTAAAGGTGCATTCATCCATGAATAACACATGTTCACTAAAATCAGGCTGCTCTGCTAGCTGTTGCAAAAATCAACCTGCAACCTCGACATGTGGCGCATAATCTGCAGGTATCAAGGCTTGCACTTTCTGTGCATGGTAGGGGTGTGATCTTTCGTCCCGTAGTACTCGCCAAACAATCGTGTGGGGCACATTTACGGCACGGGAAACCTTTCGCGTGCTAATATCTGGACGATCTTCCACTCTTTGCAGAATGTCCTCTACAACTTGTGGCGTCCGTACACTCCTGCCACGCCCTATATCATGCATGCCGGTGAAAAAGGATCCCGTTTCGCACAGGCACCGATACGATCACTCGAACATTTTTCGATCTGGTTCGTGTCTTCTCGGGAAATGCTACCTCTACAGTCTTTCGGATTCCAGAGAAATCCCATTCGCAAGACCAAACATAAAATGCATGTCCGCCTTTTCCTGATTACTGTACGTCGCCATGTCTTCTGAAATCCACGGTAGAGATGACGATGTGTAAGAAAACTCGCGCTTTATGCTTTCCATTACAGCGCCGTCTAGCTCTCCGCCTATTCATTCTAATGTACCAAATTTGGTGTGGATTGGTCAAACGGTGTAGATTTGTATACACTCACACAAACTTCCATATATATATATATATATATATATATAGATATATATATATATATATATATATATATATATATATATATATATAAGTGCCCCTCAAAACCCCAATTTTAAAATCTAAAGTTTGCTTTCCTGCAATAAATGGATATGGACCAGGAAACACGTTCTACAGGATTTTTTTATATAAGTTAACTCGGGGAAATGTCGCCGTCGTATATTAGCTGTCGCGGTCATATTTGAAACCCGAGCAACGCCGGAATTTTCAGTTAGTAGAAAATAAAATAGATTCTGTTACAGCGAAATTATATTTTATATGCTGTCTAGGCCAGGGCTCGAAATACCCGAGTGTACAGGTGCACTGTGCACATGAAAATATAATTGTGCACCTAATTTTTTCCCACTAGGTGTACATAGTGCACCTAATTTAAAAACTTAGGTGCACAAGGTGCACCTGTATTAAAAAATCTATTTCGAGACCTGGTCTAGGCATATTACCTCTAAACAGTTTCCAATATTTGTTGGGGGCCGCGGTAGCCCAGTTGGAGGAATAACGTATTAGCAATAGGAGGGATCCTAGTTCGAAACTAGGTCCAACCGTAGACCGTCGTGTACACGAGGGCTGGGCACGTTAAATTTGTCGTGGTCTCAAATATCTTAACGTTGGTGTGGTGTGAAAGTTTTGAGAGAGGGAGTGCGAGCTCTGGTGCGCACCTAGTCACTGACTGTGTTTCAAAATTACGCGTTGTTGTCTTCGAACTTTTCCCTTGGTATTGATCTCGAACCGTCGCCAATAGCTCATTCTGGTGATTGGCCACTAATATTTGCTGCACTGATAGTTTTTTTTTTTTTTTTGCGTTCTTTCGAGTATTTGAGAGGTTTGAATATTTTATCATCGAAATATTAATACTGTAACATTTATTCATTAAAATCGCTTAAAAAGAAAAATAACAAATTTCAAGAGAACCTATTCCGAACCGGTATTTTTAATGACAGGACGCGGTACCATTTCGTGGCCTGGTACAGATGGTTGAAATACAGCTCTTTCTCGTTCGTCATAAATCTTTCGAGTTCCATCCTTCCCATTATTGTTCCGTCTCCTTCGCCCACACAGAAAAGAATAGTTTCCGTGATTTGTTATAAAATTAAAAATGCATTTTTCCTATCTATCCATTTCAACAAACGAAAAAATACAAACCCGCTCATTGTATATGTAGAAGAGTACACACCGACTCAAAAGAAATGAAATATTTATGATCTCGATTTCTCGTTTGCCATTAAGCGGAGAAAGAATAAAAAAAATGTAAGGTTTTTTTTTTCGAAATAAATTTTTCGTCTACCGTTATTTCACAGGAAGCGCCGTGTGTTGAAAGCCGTCCTGAATAAGGACTTGATGCAGAGACAGCGAAACAATACCATAGTAAATTTTCATTCTAAACAATGTATGGGAGTGCAATGGTCATCTTGTTTCCATAACGATTGTAAAAGTCCATCAAGCTGTAACGAATTACTAGTAATGTTTATTACTAACCAAGAATGGGCGTAGTTTGTCCAGAGGAGACTCTTCGTCACTGCACACAGTTGCAAAATCGGATTTGACCGAGGTTTTCATGATAATTGACTTTAATATCTTATGAAAGACATTTTCTGCCAAGTTGAAAGAAGCTGGCGATAGTGTTTCTGCAACGGAAAGTGTAATCGGACAGTGACGTCAGTAGGCTTATTTTCCGAATACAATTGCATTACGTTGCCAATAAATTTGGCTCAGCAAATTTACTATGTAACTAACTGCCCCCTCAATTGTATTAAAGGCATTTAAAACCACCAAGTTAATCTATACGCTTGCGTGCAAATATTTCAAGAAACAAGAAAGCACATTAAAGTAATTCAAACCTGAAATTACCAAGACTATAACATAGATAAATATCTGTGAATCCACGTAAAACTTGTTTTCCTCATAATGCACCTAAGCAATATTATATTTCATTCTTAAACCCTTGGTCCTAGGAAAATTACCACACGCACAATTAAGTTTCATTAAATCTCGAACTATCTAAACTTGCATATGATTTTATCGACGTGATTTAATAGATCAAATAAAATATTGTTACTTTTCTTTCTATTATTAAAAAAAAATGTGCAATCTTTTTCAGGTTTATTCGTTTTGTGATTGGAAATAGCGAGTCTTGTGGTTCAACGGGCTAATGAATTTGGAGCACGTGCAGACGATAAACACAGCTCTATATATTTACTAGCAGAAATACCCGGCTTTTCTCGGGTTGAATTAATAATATGTTGATTGAAAAGTCATCAAGTATTTTTCATAAAAGAATGTTAGCATCATTTAAGTGTAAGGGAAAAAAATTATTAACAAATTAACTTCTCCATCGCTTCTACAATTTACTCTTCGGACGCAAATAAGCATACCATATAATCCATTTCATATTCTTCACACTTCTGCTGAAGTTGATTTTAAGTTTTCGAGTGACTACGAATATTCCCGTGCATTCAATTTCAGTAAAAATGGCGAATTTTCGGTGGATTGTCTTGCACTTAGCTTTCCTACGAATATGTTTTCATTATGCCATTCTTTCACCTAGTAAGCTATATTTTCGAATTTCATCATCATCAATATGAGAAGATAGTAAATTAAATTGTTACAGCATTCGTTACTGATTTAGTTTGAAGCAAACGCAATTTTTCTTGAAGATTCCATTCAGCGGCAGATGGAATAACAGAACTTCTGTTAGATATATAAAGCAGAGTTGACGTTTGTCTGTTCTCTACACTTATCCACCTTTTGACTAATCCACACATTTGGTACACTTATATTTTAGAACCCTGGTGATATGATAGGCTACATATTAACCCGCGTTCTATTTGTCCAATGGGCCTAAACATTTACGGTATTAGAGACTAATTTAATTTGAAGCAAATGCACTTTTCCAGAAAATTCCATTCAGTGGCATATTGAATAACAGAGCTTTTGTTAGAAATACATGTCATCAAAGTAGACAAATTAAACCCAATCGATAACAATTTTTTAATAAACAGAAGGATGATTTTACAGCACTTTTACAAAAAGAAAATCACTTTCAACGAACGATTCACATGCATCTAAGTTGCGTAAGAACAGCTTCAATAAATAGAGTAATCAACCTCGACTTTCTGTCTCTTAAGACATAAAATTTCAATTTTTCAAAATTACTTGGTGTGATATTATTCCAAGATCAACTAAGTCTTGTTAAAAATTCCAGCTGCTTTTCCAACACACATACAGCTTTAAATTGAACACTTATGGTACTTTTTGAGATCAGAAATTTGGTTTCTAAATGAAAAGCACGTATCTATTTAGAATGATAGATGTAGTTACTTGACTATGGCGTAAGCTTTCAATAACATCCATGAAACACGAAAAACAAAAGAAATTTAGTTTATTTTAATCGTTTTTCAATGAAAAGCTATATCAAAATTTTGAAATATATTTTGAGCTACAAAGTATGACTACCAGTTTTAATTTAAAGTAACCCATCTTATTTTAAAGTTATTTTTAAAAATTTTCATGTCATTTTAAAATAATAAATTACACACTTAAAAAATATTTTGATTTCGTATTCAACCAAAGATTTAAAGAAAGTTGGTGGAAATATACATGTACCACCACGAAAGTACCCATGTCTAGTAATATTTTGCAGGAAATAAATAAATAAAATCCAATTCCTAAATAATATTTCTGGAATAGGTAATATTCCGGAACACATAAGCAAACAGAAACACAATTCCGATCCTTAAAAGAGGCAGAATTCTGAAAAAAATATATTTTCTAGCGTGTTGAATTTCGATTTCTTGAATATATTCTGAAGTAAAACAATTCGACAAAAAACTTGAACAATATTGATAAAGGCAATGATTTATAAGCAAACAGAACACGTATTTATGATACTTGAGAATCCCCATATATTACCGCAACCTTTTCGTTTTCAACTTCGTTTCGTACCCAAAAAAAGAATTATAAATCAAATTTAAAAAACTAAACATTAATTCTGAGGTTGCCAGATAAGAGTTGCAAAATTACGCTTTTATGATCAATGAGTTTATCGTTTGGGCTTTTCATGCTCCATTATAAAAATTAAGTAAATATAAAATTAAATGTTCTAAATATTCTTTCTTTATCAATCAAATATTTATAAATATTATTTTCATCATGGGATGAAGTAAAAATTCAGTTCAAACATGACCATTATAATTTAATTTATTTTAAGAAAATTGTTTTTCGATCAACACTGGGAAAGCAATCTGAGATGGATATAGCAATCGTTTTATACTCAATGTTATTTCTATGGCGATTTCAAATTGATTTTGGTAAAGGCCTTAGGTCAATTTTAGGCCTCTTAGGATTCGAATTTTTCAAAATCCTTTCTTAGTACACCCCTACGGTATAAGAAGAATCACACTGCAAACTTTCAGCTTCCTAGGACTTGTAGTTCTTGAGATACAGTGATGAGTCAATCAGTCAGTGAGTGAGTGGTATTTGAATTTTATACATTTACATATGGATAAATTCATTCATAAAATTTGAGAGCACGCGCTAGAGAGTTTGCAATGTTTTCAGAAGAACCGGAAAATTCGGTTGCCGTTTCCATAGTAACAGTTGAATATGAAATTATTGAGAAGTACTCTTGCAACAAACAAACACGGATAAGCTAAAACATTTAATTATGAGATTTCCTCTGAATTTTAACAATATGTTGTGCTAAAATATTTTCTTTTTTTATGCGGAAATGAGATGTTTTGTTTTTGACAATTTTTTAAAACATTTGTTTTTATTTACACTATATTTCCGTGTATGAGCCGAGAATTTGTGGAACGTTTTCTAAAGCTAAAGTACTGGGGTCGTATTGTATACGAATCCGCTTACTTCGCAAAAAAAGTTGGTAATTTTCCGTTACTCGGGCGCATGCGATAAATATCACAATGAAAATGGAACCTTTAATTAATGACGTACTTAAGGTCCGGGATCAATCCAACAGCGATCCATATGGGGTAATGTATTGTGAAGGAATCCCCTACCCCTCATTATTGAAAAGTATAGTTCGCAAACCGAACTAAATATGATTGCGTAGCCAATCATCGGGGGGTTCGAGCAGGGGGCGGAGCCCTCTAGTCTTTTAAAATTAACATTTGTTAACACAGTACTGTACAGCCCAAAGGATAACTTCAGTTACAGAAAAAAAGAGGATGAACACTTGTTTTGAGAGAGAGAGAGAGAGATTTGTACACTTTAAGATACGTCGAAGTCGGCCTGCGCGTCAATGTCGCCAAGAAAATTCCAATGAATATTATATTCCCATTGCGATTAAACTCCAAAGGTGGCCGAAACGGAGATAAACCACATTTTAAGGTAACCTTGATATTTATCATTCGAGAGCGTTGGGGAAGTGGAAGTAAAATCTTTGCATTCGGTTTTTGTATTGAAAATTTCTATTATAACAGAAGAGCTCTTATATAGTATGAGCATTGTAATAAAGTAAACACATTTTTACTTTATTTTATTTATTTTCACACGAATGAGAAATCTTGAGCAACCACATCTCTCGGGGAAATTTTATGTGAAAACCTTTTTCCAGAAAAGTATCCAGATCCATTTAGAAATAAAATATTAGTTGTCTACAGTAGACACACATACACTGTAATGTAAGGAACAACACACATCAGTCTTGCAACACTAAATCGGAGGAACATGCGCACCAACATATTTTCCATACAGAAAGGCAGCACGCATGCACGTGTTGTTTTTATTTTAGCCTTCTGCTACATTGTGTGCCAGAGATAAGACTAGAGTTACCAAATGTTCGGTTTGAATGTCGTGTCTCGGGGTCCCTATCGATTGGTAGTTTTGCCCCGTAAAGGAAATACGAAATAGTAAGTAACGGTAGTCATTTTTATGTGTCTAGGATCATGTGACCAAAACTAGTGGTAACGTGACCCTTAGACTATTTTCGTCTGCCGATAAGGAACGAACATTAATCATGTGATTGGTTCAAACGGGAGCCAACGCCCATCCCTTGATTCATCCTCTGAATGGTCCGCGCAACATTGTAGAAGACTTGACGATTTCAAGATTTGTAACGCTACTCTGTAAAAATGCACATTCACATATCCTGTCATAAGATGTTGTATCACAAAGCGAAGGCGATAATATGAGTTAAAGAGCCATAAGAATAGTCAACTAAGTCAATTTTCACCGAGCAGTCAAGTGACTATTATTCAATATGTTGCTCACATATTTTGAAGATCCTCTCAACAGCAATGTTTAATCTACTTATATTTCACGTCAATGTTTTTCCGCGATCAAAAGGAAAACACTGAGACCACGTTTTTTAGCAGTATCGGTCATTGCTTCCCACAATGCTGTAAAATTTGAACGTTTTGAATACGCTTTGATTGCTCCACTGACACTAGTGCCTATTGGAATTCTGGTAAACTTGTATTTTTGTTCACAAAACGTTTCCCCCTATTGATTTAAACTTTTGAAAAAAAAAACCATAGGAATAAAGGAGTGTGTGCTGATGTTAGTTTGTATTAGCTAAGACCATCATACATTCATTTTCTTAGTGTCGTGAGACAATGTACCCGTTTAAAAATGGAATGGCTAGAGCATGCCACTGAAGTAACATGTCTATTCATAATGTTATGTCATTAGATCGCATATTAATGTAATCATAAGATCGAATATTAGATTGTATATTAATTACACTTATCTATTCATTATTTCCTACAGTATACAGTTTCTCATAAATTTGCAGATTTTTTCAAAGAATCATAAAATCTACACATTCCAGAGTGAGGTTTGCACCAACAGGCTAATCAAGGATTTTTTTGGCATAAGAAAAATTTCTAATTCACATTTTCTCAGATAGAGATGGCGCTATAATGTGTGTTAACATGACTATCTCCAACAACACCTACATAAGATTGGTGTGGCTACCTCCCCGATCTGTCCGCTTTGTAGCGATGGTTTTATGAACAGACAACACCTTGCGGAGTGCTCTAGTTTACAGGACATTGACACCAGGGATACTTCTCCCCAAGGACTTTATTCGCTATATTGGACGGCAAGACAGCGTATGGCCGAAAGGCCTTGAGCTGGGCGTAGGATAAAAAAAATAATAATGTGTGTTAACAAAAAACGCAAATTAAATTACATTAAAAGTGAAAATGTAAAGCTGGCAGCTCATAATCGACAGTTGCATTACCAATAGTTTTAATTATTGTGTTTATTGAACCTAATGTTGTCGTTGATGGACAAGTCAATTCTGGTGAAATTGTCGGTGAATTGTCTGGTGAATAGCATCCCAAATGGAGGCTGTCGTAGCAGAATCAACAATTGGTATATGCAGTACACTGAAAGTTGTCAGAAATATGGACATACTCAAAAGAAATGTTTTCCACGTCGTGCATGGCGTTTCATACTTGTAGCCGTACAGACTGGTATCTCTTCATTAGCTGCGAGTCGGGAAGAATTCGCCCAGTGGCTTCTAAAAAGATCGAGGAAGTGCCACAGTGGATTTGTACTACTTTTTAGACAGACGAAACCAATTTTTCCTTAAACGGGACAATTAATGCACATAACTAGAATCTGTGCAAAGAAAAATCTACACACGTTTGAAGAAGAGCCGTTAAATGCACCACGATTCACGATATGGTACGGCTTCACTGCAAGCGTCGTTATTGCAACTGTTTTCTTTGAAGAGCCATGTAAAACGAGGGGATGGAAGACAACGTTACCTGGAAACGCTCAGATTACGTCAGATTGTGTCATGCCTGCGTTCACAGAATCTTCTAAACATGATCACGTTCGTGCAACAAGGGTCACCCTCGACCAGCATCTGTGATTTAGTTAAACGTGGTGTTGTCCTCGAATCTTTCACTTTGAATTTGATCCTGGACCGTTGCCAACAGCCCGTTTTGTTGCTCCAGTGCGACATTAATTAAATATTTACCTACCTACCTGTGAAGAAGTTTTTGATGAATACGTTTGGTCAAAGACTAATTAGCCGATTTTGTGAAAAAGTGGTCTTCGGACGTGACACCTGCTATGGGCTACCTTAGGCCCGGTGCACACATCCGGTGTTTCAACGTGCGGCGCCGCTGCCGCAACGCAAGTACGGTCTGAGATATATTAGATCCAATGGAGCAGTGCACACATGCCTCCAGCTCCGCTGAACGACGCACGTCCAACTTGCGTGCAGTTTGTACCGCAGTTCCCCACTGCGCCGCACACGAGCCTCCGTTCTGAAGTACCTTGTTTTCATAAACAAATGGAATATAAATAATAATTAATAAATGGTTGCATCCAGTAACGTCTATTTTGTTTCAAAATATACTTTTTTTACACCAAGTAAGCGAAATAAACACGTTTTCTTCGATAGAATATTTATCGCAAATGGCGCGAAATGAGTTCGTGCGTCATTTCACGGTTATGTGTGCAAAGTTGGGCTTCGATGCCGCAGTGGCGCCGCACGTGGAAAAACCGGATGTGTGCACCTGGCCTTAAATCTCGAATGTACACTATGAACCCGGTTTTTTTTTGGCTTATTTGAAAGATGTCAACCCTCCTTGCGGTCACTGCCATAACCCTGATATGCTTCACGCATCTGTGAGTGGTGTTATTGCACGCTTGATCGCGGTGGTTGACACATCGAACAACTGCTAGTGATAGATATCAATAAATGAAAATTATTAATTAATCTATATATTTTCTTTCTATTATAAAAGAAAATATTTCTATCTTTTTCAGGTTTATTCGCTTTGTGATTGGTAGATAGCGAGTCACGTGATAGAGAGTCTTGTGGTTCAACGGGCTAATGAATTTGGAGCACGCGCAGACGATAAACACAGTTATATTTTTTAATTAATTCGTTCATAAAATTTGAGAGTACGCGCTAGAAAGTTTGCAATGTTTCCAGAAGAAAGGGCAAATTCGGTCACCGTTTCCATAGCAACAGTCGAATATTAAAGTCTTAAAAAGTACTATTACAACAAAAAACACAGATCAGCTAAAACATTTAAAATTATTATGAGATTTCCTCTGAATTTTAACAGTATGTTATGCTAAAATATTTCCTTTTTTATGTGGAAATGAGATGTTTCGTTCTTGATATTATTTAAAACATTTTGTTTTTATTTGCCGTGTATAAGCCTAGAATTTTTGGAACGTTTTGTAAAGCTAATGTACGGGGGTCGGCTTATATACGGATCCGCTAATCTCCCCAAAAAAGTAGACAATTTTCCTATACTCGGGCGCGTGCTATAAATATCGCAATGCGAAGGGAACCTTCAATTAACGTCGTACTAGAGATTCGGGATCAATCCAGCAGCAATCCAAAGGAGGATGGATTGTGAAGCAATCACCTCCCCTCATTGTTGAAAAGTATAGTTCGCGAAGCAAACTAAATATGATTGCGTAGCAATCATCGTGGGTTGGCGAGCGACAGCGAGCAGGGGCGAAGCCCCCTAGTATATATAAAAAAGATGTGTGTATATATTCTCTATCAAATCTACACCGTTTGACGAATCCACACCATATTTGGTACACTTATGCTTTCGAACATGCTGAAAACTTAGACTACTTTCCTGTCTTCAGACCAATCTGTAGCACAAACGACCATGAAAATTGGCACACAGGTAGTCCTAGAAGTGTCACTAGAAGCCCAAATTTTAAAATCAAAAGTTTGTTTTCTTGCATTAAATGAATATTGACAAGGAAACACGTTCTACAGGGATGTGTAATGGATTTAACACAGGGAAATGTCAATGTCATATTTGAGCATTACTAATTTTCAAAAATCATTTATCGTCTTTATCAATATTTTCTAATGTCTGTTTCCGAATTTCTGTATTTCAGCTCAGGAAGTTGAAATTGGACACTTTGCACACCTTTTGTTTTTTAGAATTCAGTATTTTTTCATCGGAATTTCGTTTTAGTTTTTATCTGTCTTAGTCTTTTGCATATTGCTATATATTATTATTTAGGAATTCAATGTATGTACATATTTACCTCCGAAGTAAACTGTAGAATCTATGAAAAAATTAATACGAAGTTAAAATATTTTCCGTACAACTTAAATTACTGCATTTTTCTATGTAAGAAAAGTGTTTATTCTAATTCACTTTTCAATCAACATTTTACCATTTCAACCCGAGCAACGCCTGGTCATTCAGCTAGAAAATGCTACATCATATTAATTGCTCGTTTTGATGGTTAGGTTGAAGTGATAGTAATAGCGCCATCTATTAGTGACAATTTGAATTAAGTTTATTATGCTCCTCAAAATATTCGACTACTCGACAAGCTTTTTCGCGCAAACCGCACTCTTAATACGCCAATTTGTTGAATTTACAATTCTTTGAAAAATCTACCTTTAAGGGGCACTCTGGAATACAGCATGCATTTTAAAGTCAACCTTTTAGGATTATTTTGTTCTAACGAGTCACATCAGCCTTAATTTTAATCCTCGAGCCCTTGATAAAAGTGTTTCTACGTCACTGTATTTTCACGTGATCAGCTGAATGACCACTTTCTGTCCAGTACTGGAAATGATTTATTGTATCCTGGTTCAAAAATGTTTGTTTTTAATTCTGCTCATTCACACAAAAATATGAGAGGAGGATTTAAAAACTTGAGGGCAGACTGCAATGTAATTCAATAGATTTAGTTTACTAATTTCACCACAGCGGCAAATGCGTTTAAAATACCTGCACACACAGAAATTAAAGACGATGGTATTCCTGCCATATATAATTTCGATTGTCCTTTATTTAAACCATTTTCCCCTTTAAACAGTAATACCTGGAGGTAGTTATTGTTTCTCATGCCTAACACTGGCAGACCAGAGGAGTGTCAGGCCCGTCGAAGACGGCAAGAGGCGAGGGGGTGCGCCTTCCATGTTATTGAGCCCCATTGGGAATAAGTCCGACTTTGCTCGACATACATGACACATCCGTTTTACAGGAAGGCCACTTTCATACATCCATTCACTCACACATATCGTAATTTAGATCCCAATCAGGGGCCGATAACCCCCTGATCAGGTACCCCCAGAGGTATTGATTTGGTATGGGAACATGGGGGACTTTGTGATCACGACCTATTTAACGTGCCCCAGTTAAATAGGTAGTAGAATTAACTTCGCACTGGAGTAACACAATGGGCTATTGGTGACGGTTCGAGATGATTTCCGAAGAGAAATATCCGAGGACAACACCTTGTAATTTTAACCACGGTCAGATGACGAAGCCATACCTAAGATGACACACACTCTCCAAACTTCCACACCACGCCTACGTGAAGACATTTGATTCCACCGTAGATTTAACGTGCACCAGCCCCCAGTAACACGCCTGTGATTGCATCAAGAATCGATATTGGGAATTTCCGTTGGGAATTTTTAACATCCAGTGTCCATTGCTGTCCAACCACTCACATGACATACTGCAGTTAACTCTGTCGCTACACAAGATTTTGAAAATTATGTCCATACCAAATCTGACATAGAAAACTGAGAACTTCAATCATCGTAATGAGTTGGTTTGTCACCCAACGGTTTGTCTACATTCATTTACACAAAGGTCATTTGTCATACGGTCATTTACTCTTTGATTACAATACATCTGTTCCGTAATGTGCATTCTTCCCCGCATGACTTATAGCCTATTTTAGGGGATTTTGGTTTTTTCGAGGCATGATACTTTTTTAAATCGAAGAGAGAAATGTTGTATCTCAGATCTGTGTGACCCACTAGATAACCTCTCTCTACTCAGTGGCTTAAATGGGGAAGTAGACAGAAGCGCCAAAGTGTAAGGGGAGACATTTCAAAACTGTTTCTCAGTCTTTCTTGTGAAGATTTCGTTAATAATTTTAAGCACAATTATGTCCTTGCCACAAGTGTATTCCAGTGCTGTGTGTATGAAGCGGCATCTGCCTCATTTCCCCAAGATTCCAAAAAGTATAACTCTGCCTCTCGCCGAACCAGAACTGGTTCACGTCAAATATGTCGTGGCCTCAAATGTCCTCACGTTAGCGTGGTGTGGAAGTTTGGAGAGTGGAGTGTCAGCACAGGTGGTAACCCCGTCATCTGACAGTGGTTCAGAATCACGTGGTGTACTAGCGAATCTACCCAAATCGAAGTTTTATCTCCTCGATGGTTTGATAGGACACCACAGTAGCACAGTTGGAAGAGTAACGGAATAGCGAACGAATGGTTGTGAGTTCAAAACTCGATACAGTAAAATATTGTAGTGTATTGAGGGTCTGGTTCACGTTAGACTTGTCATGGCCTCAAATGTCACCCCATTGGCGTGGTGCGTAAGTTTTGAGAGTGGAGAGCCAGTTTAGGTGCCTGGTTCAAGCTAGACTTGTCATGGCCTCAAATGTCATCCTATTGGCGTGGTGCGGAAGCTTTGAGAGTGGAGAGACAGTTCAGGTGTCTGGTTCAAGCTAGACTTGTCATGGCCTCAAATGTCAACCCGTTGGCGTGGTGCGGAAGTTTTGAGAGTGGAGAGACAAATCAGGTGTCTGGTTCAAGCTAGACTTGTCATGGCCTCAAATATCATCCCGTTGGCGTGGTGCGGAAGTTTTGAGAGTGGAGAGACAGTTCAGGTGTCTGGTTCAAGCTAGACTTGTCATGGCCTCAAATGTCAACCCGTTGGCGTGGTGCGGAAGTTTTGAGAGTGGAGAGCCAGCTCAGGTGTCTGGTTCACGTTAGATTTGTCATGGCCTCAAATGTCATCCCGTTGGCGTGGTGCGGAAGTTTTGAGAGTGGAGAGACAGTTCAGGTGTCTGGTTCAAGCTAGACTTGTCATGGCCTCAAATGTCAACCCGTTGGCGTGGTGCGGAAGTTTTGAGAGTGGAGAGACAGTTCAGGTGTCTGGTTCAAGCTAGACTTGTCATGGCCTCAAATGTCATCCCGTTGGCGTGGTGCGGAAGTTTTGAGAGTGGAGAGACAGTTCAGGTGTCTGGTTCAAGCTAGACTTGTCAAGGCTTCAAATGTCATCCTGTTGGCGTGGTGCGGAAGTTTTGAGAGTGGAGAGCCAGTTCAGGTGTCTGGTTCACGCTAGACTTGTCGTGGCCTCAAATGTCATCCCGTTGGCGTGGTGCGGAAGTTTTGAGAGTGGAGAGACAGTTCAGGTGTCTGGTTCAAGCTAGACTTGTCATGGCCTCAAATGTCAACCCGTTGGCGTGGTGCGGAAGTTTTGAGAGTGGAGAGCCAGTTCAGGTGTCTGGTTCACGTTAGATTTGTCATGGCCTCAAATGTCATCCCGTTGGCGTGGAGCGTAAGTTTTGAGAGTGGAGAGCCAGTTCAGGTGTCTGGTTCACTATTGACTTGTCGTGGCCTCAAATGTCAACCCGTTGGCGTGGTGCGAAAGTTTTGAGAGTGGAGAGCTAGTTCAGGTGTCTGGTTCAAACTAGACTTGTCATGGCCTCAAATGTCAACCCGTTGGCGTGGTGCGTAAGTTTTGAGAGTGGAGAGACAGTTCAGGTGTCTGGTTCACGCTAGACTTGTCGTGGCCTCAAATGTCATCCCGTTGGCGTGGTGCGGAAGTTTTGAGAGTGGAGAGCCAGTTCAAGTGTCTGGTTCACGCTAGACTTGTCGTGGCCTCAAATGTCAATCCGTTGGCGTGGTGCGGAAGCTTTGAGAGTGGAGAGCCAGTTCAAGTGTCTGGTTCACGCTAGACTTGTCGTGGCCTCAAATGTCATCCCGTTGGCGTGGTGCGGAAGTTTTGAGAGTGGAGAGCCAGTTCAAGTGTCTGGTTCACGCTAGACTTGTCGTGGCCTCAAATGTCATCCCGTTGGCGTGGTGCGGAAGTTTTGAGAGTGGAGAGCCAGTTCAAGTGTCTGGTTCACGCTAGACTTGTCGTGGCCTCAAATGTCAACCCGTTGGCGTGGTGCGGAAGCTTTGAGAGTGGAGAGCCAGTTCAGATGTCTGGTTCACGTTAGACTTTTCGTGGCCTAAAATGCCCCCACTTTGGCGTGTCGAGGAAGTTTGGAGAGTGGGGTACCAGCTCATGTGTTGACCCCGTCATCCGACCGTGGCTCAAAATTACGAGGTGGTGTATCCGGTTGCGTTACTCCAGTGCGACGTTAGTTAACTACCTACTCTACCTCAATTGTTTTTTAAGGAGCGCATTTCGCCACCCTTGCCCACAGCCGAGACCTACTTCCACACGGCACGCAAGCAGGTGATGTTTCCGCGATGTAACGCATAACCTCAACTATATTTTACTTCGCTTTCATCACTCATCCGCAAAGGTGACCACGAGTACACCACCAGTTGGGCTCTTTCAATGGGACACTGAATCAACGGAGCCTCCATTGTGCCTTCAGAATGGCGAGGCGAATTGTCCCCCGAGTTGTAAATTACAGCATTCAAATCCGAAAATTAGCTCCTGATGTATATTCAAGGTGGCCAGCGGGGACCGAAACAATGGAAGTCATGGCCGAATAATCTGCTGGCAGTCTTATGGCTCCGAATGAGTTTTTAGTGGTATAATAAGGCGAATAAATGCGCTCTTTTGTGTGTGGATGACGGTGTCGAATGGTTGTTACCTGAGTCTGAATACTACATTTTATGCTTCAAGAGTTAGAAATAGTCTTGTATTTGTGTGCCTGATATGTTAGACGAATCGTCCATAGCAACGAGCGTGTTTAAATAGCGAGAGCTAGATTGAGAAATCGTCGCGTTGTGGAGCTATCGAATGTGAAAATAGCAACCTTCCAAAGGTGCAAAGAAGCCATTTTAATTGGGAATTGAAAATCAGCGCAATGGACAAAACAAGAATATTTATTTAAAGCTGCTTGCACAAATTTCAACACAGCTGTTTGCAAAATAACGCTAGGCTGTGCTTTGCTTTTTCAAAAATTTATTCTTCGTGTATAGTACTAAGGCTTGAAATCAGTCGCTGTCACCACGGCAAATGCCGTGAGCTTAGCTTAAATCGTCGCGACGATCCACGGTTCTCACGGCAAGTTTTGCTGCGAGTATTTGAAACCGAATGTTTCATTATTTCTCTTTCAAATACCAGCTATTAAAAAAAGTTTTAATGAAAATACTATGTGCTTTAATGAGAATGAGTGCGGATGGCCCTTCGCCTTCAGATTTTAAGGCTGATCGAGCAGTTTAGAAATGGTTTCGTGCATGGGGTCGGATACCCTACTTTTAGCTATGTAGTTATGAAACAACTGCAATTTTCTTTAGCCTAATTATTGACTGATGCCTTAGCAAACTTGATAATAAGGAAACAAACGTGCGTCTACAATACATTATTTGAGTGTTTCTTTTTATCTCGGATGTATTTTAGGGTTTCATATGAAATTGCAGAACGCTTGCAAGAAAAGTGAAGTATTTTCTTCTTCTTCTCATTGCATTATTCCTTCAATTGTTTTAAAGTTTAGCGAAAAATTTGCAACTTCAATTTATCGTTGTTACGAAAATTTTAGGTTTTGCCATGAGCTGAATAGTTTTTGCTGCCAGTTTATAAAAACTCACAGCAATATTTGTTGCCAGCTACAAGTTCTTATTTCGAGCCCTGGTGAGTACACTCTACGAATATCTAGTCTGAAGGGGAATGTCTGAGGGCCGTATAAATCTATTTGGAGGGTCGTATCTGGTTGTTGGGCAGGGAAACCTTTCAGAGGGTTGGTTGAACCTTCCCTGAGAGGCGTATGGGCTATTCAGAGGTCCGAATGACGTCTATGGGCCAATAAAAAAAATATTCGAGATCTGTATTTGGTCTGTGGGTTGGATAAACCTATCCGGGAGGGCCTATTTGGCCTGAGAGCTTCAAAATTAGTGGCCGAGGCTTCAAATCAGTAATATTTTAGTCGTAATTTTTGTTGCTCTGATACAAAATGAATCGGTTAAAACACAAGCTGTTTTAACTATAAAACAGATGATCTCGCAAAAAATTAGTGAATTTTCTAATTATGAAACTACATTTTTTTAAGGTTTACAATGATAATCTAACAACTAAATGTCCATGTTATTCTTCCATAGTTGACACGGCATAGCACTAAAATTTTCCCACAAAAGAAAAATCCTTTTTTCCGGCCGCTATTTGTTTAAAAGGGGACTCAATTTTCGTTGACCTTTGGTGAATTCTCAAAAAAAAAAATAGGCAAAATTTTCGAAAAGACGACAAAATTTTTAAAACAGCAGCTTGTGAGATGATGTTGCGTAAAAAGATACTCCTAGTCACCAAGATTAAAAAATGGAAGCAAAAGTCGCATTTTTGTCGCCTGTGGCAGCCTTGGTAATGGTAGTTTTAGCTAACGTCGTACTAGAGCAACACGACGGGCTATTGACGACGGTCCGGAATCAATCCCTTAATGGAAAGATCCGAGGACAATACCTCGTAATTTTGTTTGAACCACGGTCAGGTGACGAAGCAACACCTGAGCTGGCACCCCACTCTCCAAACTTCCATACCAACCCAAAGTGAGGACTTTCGGCCACGACAGATTTAAGGTGCACCAGTCGCCTCTACACCATACGCTCACAAACATCCATGCCCGGACCCGGATTCAAACCTTCCGATCCAGAGACCTTAACCACTATACCGGTTGGTCGGCTTTGGAGTAGTCGGTTAAAAAAGTATCTGAAGACCTCCAATATTACGTGTTGTTGTCCTCCTATCTTTCCTGTGGGGTTTTGAACCTGGACCGTCGTCAATAGTCCGTTGTATTTCTCCATTGCGAAGTTAATAAAAATTCTTACCATCATCGCAATAGGGTTGGACGAGTAGCGGATTATCAACGAAAGAGTTGCGAGTTCGAAACTCGATCCAAGGACCAAAGCTGAAAGGGTTCATGTTCAATCTGTCGTGGCTTCAAATGTCCTCACGTTGGCTTGGTGTGGAAGTATGGCGAGTGGGGTGCAAGCTCAGGTGTAACCTCGTCATCTGACGTGGTACAAAATTTCCAAAATTATGTGGTGTTGTACTCGGATCTTTTACTTGTTTAAACTGCAGTGAATAAAAATATATATTGTTTAGCTTTTATACATATTTTCAAAACTTTTACTAGAGGTAGATATTACAAAATTAAATAGCATCTAATCAAAGTTTTGTATGTTGACAAGGGTAATTTTGGGGTTTCATTGCTTGGCCACCACGATCACCCGATTTATCATGCACCGATTCTTCCATTGGGAATAAAGGTATCGGGTACAAGACTCCTAAGCAAACTCCACTTAGGAGTACCATGGACTCCTAAACTGAATGTTGTAACATTTGCAAATGGCCATGAAACAACATGAATTTTGAGGCATGTATGTACCCAAACTGTTGGCGATCATAATTTAACATAATAACCTGTCATCATAACCATGTCGATCATAATAACCTGTTGACAAATTAGGACCATTATCATAAAAATGTCATTCACAACATGTCTTTAATTTCTAGCATAACCTCTAGTCGTCCGTCCCTATGGCACTAGGAGACATACATCTCTATGGGAATATGGTTTTAATTTGTGTGGCTTAGCTCCTGTTGAATTTGTACAGGAAGTTATTAAATACCCTGTATATTAAAGATAAATTGAAAAAGCCTGTTACAAGTGGTTGGAGTAAACAGCTGAAAGTGTCACGATATAAAATTATTTTTTCAGCTTTTAATGAAATCAAACTTAGTGAATGGCGAAAACAATTCGATTCAGCCAGTAGGTTCTACCAAAAGTCTGCTATAACAAAAATTGTGTCTAAATGCATGGATTATCGAACTAATTTGAAACTTATTGTGTAAATCAACAGTTTATTGTGTGATCAAACAAAATTCGAAGGATAACGCTTTTACATTCCTTGGTTTAACTGAAAGAGCATATCCAATAACAGAAAAACACTAATGAAAACACAAACCTCACAAAAACTTATAACACAAATTAAGTTCTATTAATTTATTTACACTATGTTCAAAAATGTACCCATTAATTACAGGTATTAACAATCAAGATCTAACAATGGAAAGCCCATTTGTTGCTCAATCCACTTTGCAGCAGTAAGCATTTCCTTTTCTTTAAATGATTTGCCAATCAATTGAAGGCTAAGAGGTAGTCCATTTTTAGAGATATGGCAGGGAATACTGACAGCAGGTAAACCTAGCACATACAACAGGAAAGAGTACATTAGATGTGCCATTCATCTCAAAATAAAATCATACATAACAATTAGTCCTAAAAAACATATAATTTAGTCCTACTAAACAGCTCAATTTTTATTATAGCTGATGTGCAATGAATAGTGACATTTTACATTATTTGAAAAAAGCAGGCATATTTTAACAAAGAGAATATCAATATACTTACTATTTTGTAACCAAAAGTAACATTTATTTTTAAGTTGTGAAAAATAAAATTAAAAACATTTTTGGAAGTTAATTTAATATTTAAAAAAAATTATCTTAACATGATTATATAAACTTATTTTAAGCAAATGTGATAATGCACAAACATTTGTGATGATATTTTTTGTTTTTTAAGTTTAATCTTTCTACACTATGAAATTAAAGAATGATTTAGTAATTTTGGATGTATATTGTTCAATCGTGTACACTGAGTGAATGCACATTATTTTATATTGCATTATAAATACAGTAAGATATGGGAAATAATCACTTTAAAATTATGGGTTCATGTCATTGACATGAAAAATATGCTTTATATGAATGTCATACTTTTTTAGAAATTTCTACACCATTAAATAATTTACATAAAATAAAACTTACCAGCCATATTAACAGGCTGTGTACAAAAGTCATCTACAGCATTATGCTCTCTTTCATCAGTTAATATCCATTCAGAGTAAGGAACTGGTTCACTTAAAGTAACAGGTGTCAGCAATAAATCGATGTTGTCATTGAAAACGTTTTCAAAATCATTGCAAATGAGCCTGCGCACCTTAGCAGCCTGAATGAAATACTTTTCATAGTTCCTGAAAATTCAAAAATGAAACATCAAAACTATTCATATAACAATTCTATGAATATTATAACACATACAATCAAATGAACACCAAACCTTTAATAATCATAAATACCAAACACATACAATCAAATGAACACAAAACCTTTAATAATCATGAGTAACATACTGTTGCATATTTACTTCAAGTGTTTATATTAACGAGTCATAAATCACTGGTGTTTAATATAACTCTTTCCTGTTTTTCCATTACTGTTTCCTGTATGCATATTCTTATCAGTTCATTTGTATGATGCAATCTTTTCATGCTATACAGAGTGAGTCAGTTGCTTCTGAGTCTTTACGCTATATGTATCGTTCTGCATGCTTGTCTGTTGCGATGTCTTCTTATAATTATTAAATACCTTGTTGGACTTGTTGCTCTTATTTCAGTATTACAAGACATAACAATGTCGACGAGAAGTAGACCTACATTTACGTTATTTCTGAATCAGAAATATTATGGATGCATCTTCAATAGCGATGTTTGGAACTATGGACTCTTTCGCACCGGAAATCGAAAGTTGAGCTAAATACGTGGAAAGGTTCGAGCACTTCATGGCGGCAAATGGTATTAAAGATGACAAGAAGAAAAAAGTAATATTTCTTATTGAAACTTCAGTTTACAAACTAATTCGAAGTTTACTTTCGCTTCCGGACATGACTGAAGGTACCAGCTACTGTGAATTGGAGATATTACTGGCCAAGCTTACAGCCCTATGCCTTTAGAAATTGAGGAGATTTTAATTTAATACATGACTGCGAAAACCAGAAGAAACTAATCCTGTGTTCATTTACAAGCGAAAGTAATAAGATAAATTGTATGTTTTGCTTTATTTTTGTCACATAAGGAATGTTTAGGTACTTTTATTTTTCATGCATTCTTTTCTTTTT
This sequence comes from Metellina segmentata, assembly GCA_947359465.1. NCBI lineage: Eukaryota > Metazoa > Arthropoda > Arachnida > Araneae > Tetragnathidae > Metellina > Metellina segmentata. The sequence continues at coordinate 104,809,636 of OX375880.1, forward strand.
AATAGTAAATCGGACAGATCATATGTATTACAAGGTCAAACAATTGAGACCAAGAAAACTTTCAGATTACTTATATTTAAACTATGGCACTGGATTATGATGCAGCTCCAACAATAAATCTATAAAACTGAACATCCAGCAAGCTCATAAAAAATATGGGAGTTATTTACTCAACAGGGTATCATGTAATGCAAACATGTTCTATATATTCTCTTTATTAAAGTCGATCCAATAATTTTGTAGCTTTGTCTTTTCATTGTTATTTTATAAAGAAAGAATTTCCATAACCCATCTCTATTCACTTTTTGTGTCCTTTGTTTCAGCAATAAGACTCTATGGATCACATTTTCAGAGAGAAGTGTGCAAAGAAAAACTCTAAAATCTTTACGACAATCCTAAATAAAGTCATTCTATGGCTCATAAAGTACAATGGCTCATTTTCTTTGTTTACATCCTCTTTATGATTAAAAACCAAAACACAAAAACATTATTCATTTTCTTACAGCCAGGAAAGTTCTTTTACAAAACAATGTCAACTCAAGAAGATTCAATTGTCATGACATATGTTTGTTATGTAACTGCTAAGCTAGTACTTCGAAAGATTTAATTTAAGGCATCAAGACCTCGAGCCCTAATCTTTTGATAGTACTTTTTTTTTGTCTTCAAAATAATTTCTGACCAAAAAACAAAATAGAAGTTTTTTCCAAACTCTTTCCAAGTTATCACTCAATTCACACTTCACAGTAAAAAATGTATTTGAATTCTCTCAAATCTTATGGATGAGGGAAATTGGAAAAATCAAACCCAGACGAATTGTAGTAAGTTGGATAGATAACTTCAGTTTCTCTAAAGAAAAATATCAAAACAATTCATTAAAATATATGAATTGGTTTTCAGGTTTTTATTTTTTTAAATAATTCAAGCTAAAAGCAAATTAAATGTTTCTTCCAAACCCTTTTCAAGTTATAACTCTACTCATTCTCATAATAATAAAATTATCAGAACTCAACTTTCCTGAAGGAGGAAAACTAGAAAAATGTACCAAAGCTAAATTGTGGAAAATCGAAAAAATAATTTAGTTCTCTTGAAGAACAATGTAAAAAATTTAGTTTCAGAGAAACAGCAAACTGATACAGAGGAATCAGGACAGGTAAAAGTACCAATGTCACTCGTCACTTTCAGACTGAATTTTGCCAAAATATTTCCAGAGGATATGTGCTAAATAATCTTTAGTGTAGGAGAAAGCGATATTGCATTACAAATTTTTGAGGGAAAATTAAACGTGTATTGTCTTAATTTGAGTCTTAACATGCTAATTAGAAATAAAAAGAGTATACAAATTATACATTAAATTCAGCATTTCTTTTATTTGAAAATTATAAAACTACAAGTTAGCACTCCAATAAAGATCTGTTCAGTCTAATGAAGAGATATCTGGTCAGGTTTGCCTCAACACCTCAGATATGTATAGTTACGACAAAAATATGAGATAAAACCTTATAAAATATAAAATAAAACAAAATACAATACAGTATTTTGGAGAAAAAAAATTATTTATGACTAGTGATAAGGGGAGTAGTTTTGCCCTCAAATGAGACTACTCATATAATGGGAGTCACTTGTTCACTGAAGATTATTAGTCCCAGTCCTCAAGCTTTGACACCCCATTTAACTCATAGGTTGAGCCTGTAATTTATAAATGACCTTTAAGCTCTCGATTCTATAGAAAGAATGAGATTTGTTTTGCTTATTTGTGGGGCACACTTTTCGTAGCTCTAACCTTCTAGCAATGTAACTAAGTATCAACTCTTACAAGAAATTTCTATAGAATTCTATAAAAATTTGTGTGCGTAAACACATATAATTGTGTGCAGCATTACAGCATTGTGCAAAAAAATGTTGTTTATAGAATGCTATAGAACTATTGCCCGTTCTTCTATAAGCTTGATAAAATAACCTCTATAGAAACCTTTATAGAATTCTATAGAAGCTCCTTTCTTTTGTTTCACTCCTTTACTTTACAATATAGAACTTCTCTATGAATTTTTATAGAATCAGCTCGTTTTCACTATAAAAACAAAATTCTGCTTCTCTATAGAGTTCTATGGACCTCAATAAATTTTTCTCTTAATGGAACTTAACATTATTCCAAATACAACTCAAACTCCAGATGCAACTCAAACTTAAACTCAGTTACTTATGAAAATACTTACTTTGGCCTTAAATACTTTTGGATAGTAGTGAGGGCAGTAGTTTACACTCAAAAGGTTACTACTTATATAATGAGAGTCAATTGTTCACTCATGAATAAGTCTCAGTCTTCAACTCCTCATTTTGGACCGCTGTAGCTCGATTGGAAAATTAAGGGATTAGCAACTGGGGGATTGCAAGTTCAAACCCAACCACAGTCGTGTATAAAGGGGGCTGGTGTATGTTAAATCTGTTGTGTCTTCAAATGTCTTCACATTTCCATGGTGTGGAAGTTTGGTGAGTAAGGGTGCCAGCTGAGGTGCGACCTCGTCATTTGACCGTGGTTCAAAAATAAGTGGTGTTGTCCTCGATCACTCGCTTCAGGTTTGATCCCGGACACTCGCCAATAACTCGTGTTGCTCGAATGCAACGTTAAATTACCTATCTACCTCGACTCCCCATTTAACATAGGTTTAACCTATTACTTTCACAACCAGTGACACAACAAGCAAGCGACCTTTATGATTCTGCTGAAAGATTGCGACTTCATTGTTAGCAAATTGAAGATTCTTCGACAGACAAGTAAAAAAGAGTAATGTAGCCACATATGCAATAACTAGTATATCGATGAATGACCGGGTTACTGTACTAATAATTCAGAAAAAGGATTCTGTCTGAATGAGGTTCAACTGTTTTTCAAATGAAGATGTAAGAGATTGGCTTGATAATAATTGGATACAACATACGCTTTCAACAAGAAAAAGTTTCCAGCCAGGATGCGCTCCCGTACAACCTCACCAAATCCTTCACGTCTGGTTACTGCATAATGATGCTCAGTGGTTGTTTCGTCTGCAGCTCTATGTCCTTAAAAAACAATAGAATACTTCAATACAAACAAATAGGATTGCAAAACCAAAGCACTAATTAAAATAGTAGTTTCAGGAGCAAAAATTCTTAAAATTAGTAACAAAATACATTTTTTTTTTATAAAGTACCAGCTTTAGTTGGTACATCTTTGGAATAAGATCTTTAATAAATGCTGTGAGTAGAAGTAGGAAAAAACATTTGGCATAGTGTGATGCTTAGTCAACCACACTTAGTTAACACTAAGAGGTTTTAACAAAGTTAAAATTAGAATAACAAAAAGCACCATACACTGTTACACACCTTGTTGAAGCAATCAGAATGTTTATATCAACCAAACGCTTCTGATACCATAGAAATACTGTAGGCCCGTCACAAAATCCATTGTTGAAGCAGAAGGTATGAATTTGTGACTGAAAGAAGGATTTTTGCTATTGCTTACAAAAATAGGACTTAATTTTGTTAACCTTCAATAATTTTCAAAAAAGTTGTAATTTTTAAAATTTTTAAATAGTTGGCAAATTTTTGAAAATAGTTGCTATGGAGAAAATTTTGCTTAAAATGATACCTAGTCACCAAAGTTTAAAATCAGTAGCAAAAATTTGCCATTAATCTCCTCTTTAGCAGCCCTGTAAAAGTTTTATATCACATAAATTAAAACAATTATAGCAAAAGAGAGCGAACCTTAACACTTTTGGGGCTGTATATCCTCACAGAATTGGAGTTTGGATACACATTCTGTAAACCATCTTACTCCTTAAACAGTGCAACATTTTTTAATCCAAAATTACAGTTTTTGTGTTTACAACTATACAAAAAGCAAAATCTGCATTTTTAAATTTCGGGAAAAATTATTTGTCAAAATGTGTACAGAATTTTTTTTTAAATCAAGACTGAATTTTTTAGTAAAATTTGTAAAAATAAATAGTTGAATAATTGGTATAGAATAAATCATAGAGACATAATAATAAGAATCAAAAAAAAAATTGTTAAATGATTCATTAAACAGGCATGAGAGTGGGAAAAGGACAAAAAGTCTGAAAATACGCGTAAACTCAAATTTTGCAAATAAGAAAAGGGGCGCGTAAAACCGTATTTCGCACAAAAAGAAAAAATATCTTGGCAATTCTGTAAAAAGTACAAAATAAGTTTCATAAAGTTGAAAATGCTATTTATATGCCTATTGTAGAACATTTTTAAAAAAAGTGCGATTTTTTTTAATAGTAGCAATTTTTCCAAAACCTTGATACAAAAATTATATTAACAGGAAATAAAAACGCTATGTTATACAAAAGAATGAATGAAATTTATACTAATTTTATTAAATAGCATAAATGTTATGAAAAAAATAAGTCGACATTAAAAATAAAAATTAGCATAATTACAGCTTTTTACCGATATTACGTTAATAAATCGTTACAAAATTAATTAAAAACAAATCAAAACCTGCTTTGGTACAGCTTGTCTACGTTTATAGCGGTGGTAACGGTATTGGCGCTTTATTTGGCGCACTTCTAGTAGCGAGTAATGACAGGTTAAGGTAACCCATTTGTATTACGGATTTTAAGACAACCTGGACTAGTGGAAAGTTTAAAACTTTCAGTTTGAATATTCTTGAAAGTTCTTTTAAAATCCGTTAAACTGCCATTTGATTTCATTGGTTCATTTGAAATAATTCTTTCCTTGGCGATTTAAGAGGTCCGCCAAAAAAAAGCGCCAAGGCCGTTGTCATTGCTATAAACAGACTGAAGCTGTAACCCTGTTTTAAATAAAATATAACTTAATTCAGTTCAAATTAATCTATTTTCAAATATGCTATGACATTTCAAAATCTCTAGCTAATTTCAATCGGCTTATATTTTCCGGTAAATATTCTTATTTTCTAATTTTTTCAACTTTAAACCAAATAAAACTTAAAATTAATAACCCATATTATTCAAGAAATAATTTTACTTATTAAAGCACTCATAAATATTGCCCTTAAAAGAAGCATCATTTTGAAAATTTCCGTTGCAAAAAAATAGCTGCAGTCTACGTTTAAAGCGATGTCCACCGCCTTGGCACACTTCTAAAGTCGCCAAAGAAGTTTTAACGGATTTTTAAATTACTTATTAGAATATTCAAAAAGAAACTTTAAACTTTCCGCTTCCCGAGGTTGCCATTAAAGACGACTTCCTTGGCGCACGTCTTAAGTCGCCAAAGAAGTTTTAACAAATTTTGAAAGTACTTCCTAGAATATTCAAAAAAAAAATTTTAACTTTCCGCTTGCCGAGGTTGCCATAAAAGACGAAATAACTTTATCGGTTAAATAACCAAGTATCTTATTTTCTAGTTAAAAGCTGATCAACTTAAAATATTTCATTTATACCTTTTCCGCCGCATCATGACGTACCACGGACGCTAGATAAAGCTTTCGTAGACTAAAAAAACGGAGCTGTTACCTACGTAATTTACAGCAACAACATACGTTAACTTGTTCAAAATCCAAGTTCTCCAGGTTTGTCATTAAACTTATTTGCTTCTAAGTATTCTTTTAAAAGAGGAATTTGCAAACTTATCAGCGTGGAAAAATTTAGGCGAGATATGTCTCATTTGGCGCATTTTACGTTTATAGAAGAGAAAAAGGGCAAAAATCGGAATTTTTTCTTAAAAAATGATAAAAGTCGGAAATACCGACTAAAGTCGGAAGAATCTCATCCCTGATTAAAAGCAAAAACAGTCAACCAAATAATAAATTGCAAAAAACAATATCCAATTTTTTTAAATTTTGTAAATATTTAACACATTTAAAACATGTGTAAAAAATTTTATGAAATATACACTTAATTTTTTAATGACATTTGCAAAAAAATGGCATTCAGTAAAATAAATCAGGAAAATTTGATAATAAGAATCATAAAAAAGTTATTCCCAAAAGGGCCATTAAGATTGAACTTGAGTAAATTTGACAAAAGTGAAGTACTATTTGGAATTATGAGGTTATAAATAAAATAAAAAAAGGTGTAAATGCATATCGATATTGCTCCAAAGATGGCAGCACATTACCTCTTTATTTTCCTCAGTACATGAACCACTTTTATAACGTGCCGAGTTTGTCGGTTCATCCCGTAAGTGCCTCCAATTTTTTTTTTTTTTTAATGTTTCTTAGAAAAACAACATTCCTCTAAACGAATACTAAAAAATTCAAAGCAATTTTCTCTAAAAAATCAAATAGGAGTTAAAACTAACAAAATATTATTTAAATACAAAATCAGACAAAAATTATTTTGAGATTTTTGCAAATTTTTAAAAATATTCTATTTTTTGAGAAGTATACAACATTTTGTAGCTAAAAGGTTTCATAAATTACAGTAATAATTTATTTGAAATTTATCCGTGTAAATGTTGCTAAATATAAGTATAATACATAGAGTATTTTAAATATTTTTCATATACCCACAAAAAAATTATTTGTGATATGCAAGTTGCAACCTAATTGAAATTTGGTGTTAACTTTGTTAAAAATAATAATTAAATAAAACCCAAATTTCATGACACCAGACCATCTCAAGAAAAGTGAAACAATTCATAAAACTTATTTTATGAATTGTTTAAAACTATTTGACATTTTTAAGGAGAGACAAAAGAAGATTGAAAATACTTTTGCTCATTTTATTTCTCGATTTGAGATTTTTTTAAATCTCAATTTGATTCTGTCATACTTTTAGAGTTAGGTTTATTTTGTTAAACAAGATGCACAATATCTGTAAATATTAACAAAAAATGTTTTGCTTTCTTTTCATCTCATTAGTACAATGCATTGAAACTGATATATATTTCAATTTTATAAATTTAATACTAATACATTTTTATTAAATTATAGGGACTAAGAGATAAAATAAGAATGTTTTAAATTTTATATGTATTTCAATAAGTGATTGTAGGTGGGAATTAGTATAAGCGGCGCCTTTTTAGAGATGTTAGCATATCGGGTGTACTTGATATATTTTACTCCTCCTTCAATCAATGTGAATCACGAGTTAATTCTTAACCAAACCCAAAAAAAGTACTAATAGTATTTCATGCTGTCATATTATTTTAAGCATATTTAGAATCTCTATTTATAGAACCAAAAATTATTTACATTTTTATTGTAAATATCCATGGTAACATGAGATTACACATTTTTAACTGACTATACCTGAATTAAAAAGTTAAAGACATCAGGATTAAAAAATAATAGGAAAACGTGGCTCCCATTTTTAAAACTGTTTAAATTGTACTTTTACAAAAACAAGAAAAGGGTGTTTACCATATCGTATTCCATCATAACGAGCAAAGTTTGAGGCAATATCGCAACAAGACATCACAGAGTAGCACACTATGGAGTACTTGGTGTGGGGTAGTGATACGGATGTTACTTTAGCTCCAGCCCTCTCAAATGCACCAGCAACTGTTTTCCATGTTTCGAGAACATTAGATGCCAAGCCAGGGCATTCATATTCCTATAACAATAAAAAAAGTGTAATAAAATCACTTGATACAATAGATCAATCAAATTATAGTATATAATACTCGTCATTTATCTTGTATGTGTCTATATCAAGGATAGGGAGCCTGGGGGCCTTCAGTTCAGCTTTTAGAATTAAACCAAATGTTAAAGAACTTTAATTTTATTTTATTAATAGATTTTGTTTGTATTTATAAAATGAACGTATTTAGAATAGTTAAGATTAAAATAAGTTTGATTGAAATAATCCTTCCAGTTACCAGTACAATAAAATCATTAGTAAATCATAAGAGCTAAATTGATGGCTACTGTGATCATGATTTAGTGTTCTAATGCAACTCTAAAATGCTTTCGTACTTTTCAACTACTTATTTCAGCAAATCAGCATTCTTTAACCTAACCTAGATCAAGGTATCCTTAAGGTCCCAAATGATGGATACTCATATAGAAGGATCAACTGCAGCTCAAGGTTTCCATGCTCCAATCAAATATTTAAATGATTTTCAACAAAAAGTAGACACAACAGGTATAAAAGGTAATAAGTAGTTTAAGTTAATAATAAGTTAATAAATATAGTTAATAAGTAGTTAAAATATAACAAAGTTCAAAATTAATTAAAAGCTTTGCACTCTTGCAAGTGTAACTCATTGAAATGTAGTTAGGTGACACAACTATATCAGTGAGATTCATTTAATAAACTATTGACAACTAAAAAGTTATTTTATTTAGCAAATCTCACATAAGTTCCATACACATTTAGAATATTTCATTTGTACAGATATAAAACACCTTTGGAGGGATTTATTACACTAGAGCACCCTACAGCAAAATAAAGCTTTCTCAGAGTTTGTAATTAGTTTATTAAGTTACTGAATAGATTAAACACTAAAGACAAACCTTTGGTACTCCAATCCTTAGGTTAGACACATCAATAGAATCGGGAATCGTAAAAGGAATATAATCTTGAGGAACTGTAGTAGAATCTTGTGGGTCCCGACCAGCTATGCAATCTTGTGAAGTAAACAGTACGTAATTAAAAAATCTTGCATAATGCATTTCAAATGAAAGAAATTAAATTTATCTAATATTTGTGATAAATAATTTTCAAGTACAGCAAAAGAGTCAAGCAGACTTACAATTTCCAAATTTACTACTATGAAGGAATTGCTAGAAATACCCTTTTCTGTATTGATATAAAATATAATCTATATATATTGTGGAGGTACATTTATTGTAATATTAATATTGTACAGGGTGTCCTAAAAGTTCCCGTACTCCAACTTTAAGAAATTATTACCCATGTTTTATTTGGAGTTATTGAATTTTATCATCTGCTTACAGTTTTATCGATCTACCAAGAGGGATTGGAGTGGCCTGTTTCCGCTTATTAACCGGACATGACTATCTCCAACAACACCTACATAAGATTGGGGTGGCTACCTCCCCGATCTGTCCGCTTTGTAGCGATGGTTTTATGAACAGACAACACCTTGCGGAGTGCTCTAGTTTACAGGACATTGACACCAGGGATACTTCTCCCCAAGGACTTTATTCGCTATACTGGACGGCAAGACAGCGTATGGCCAAAAGTCCTTGAGCTGGGCGTAGGATTAAAAAAAAAAAGTTTTATTGAGTCTTTAATATATATTGCTTGGCTTTCTTTGCGCTCAAGTTGTGCAATAATAAAGTTCCAATCCATTTTGTTCTTTATTGTAAGATAAGTTTATCACACATTCAGAGAATTGCACTGTTTGAGATATTTTGAATACAAATCATGTGAAAGATGTAAAGAATTTTGGTGACATAAATATCCAAATGATAGAACATCGAGTAATGATACGCTATATCACCTCGTTCGGTGATTTTGTGAGACATGTTCGGTAGAACACAAAACGCAGGAGTGAAAGACCGAAAGCTTTGTGCAAGAAACTCAACGGAGGATATTGCAATCTCCTCATCAATCCCTGAGGAGTTTGTCCCAACAAATGGTCACATCACAGGGATCGATACATAAGGCATTAAGAGCTTTGTATTTTCATGGTTAGCATGTAAAAATGTTACAGGAGCTAGTGTCAGCGCACAATGAGAAGCGGATTTCTTATTGGCGATGGTATTGCGATCTTATTATTGTGATCGACTCATCTCAAGAAACCTTTGGCCACTCGTTCCCCTGATCTGAGCATCCCTGACTTTTTAATGTGCTGATATTTCAAGAAAAAGGTTAATGAAGATAACCACCAAACAATAGGTGATCAGAAAATTGCCACTACTCAAAGGATACAAGACAGTCCAGTACCTTGAAACACATTTCTAAAAATCTGCGCAAACGACTTCAGCTTTGCCTCCAAGAAAAGGATGGAAAATTTAAACATTTATTGTAAACGAAAATTCAAATTTTTTTCCTACCTTAGGTTAAAAGTGCTTTTCACCATTGGCATAACAATAATTGTTTTAAAATTTGTTGTTTTTGTATAATAAATTCACGAATCGTCAGTACGGGAACTTTTAGGACACCCTGTATTAAACAATGCAGTCATGGACTTTATAATCAAGACTTAAAAATGCTGAGAGAATGCATTATGAACATGAATGGAGGAACAAGGGGTGAAATGTCTGAAATGTGCTGATTGAAGTCCGAGAAAAGCATCAAATCACAAACAGGCCACATGGAAGGTGCATAATCTGCAAATTTAGGGGTAGAGGTTCATTAGCTCTAGAGGAAGAAATGCAATCGCATTTAACTGATGGATCTGGATTGGGAAATGAATAACGAATATCAAGAGTGATTAAATAAAAGTGTTTGGGTTTTCTTTAATAGGTCCCACTCCGGCAAGAAAAGTGACACAGTTAAAAATTGCAGAGAATTTGAGAAACATCAACTTAAAGGATACTATAAACTTATATTAAAATAGTATAAGCTTCTTTTAAATTTTAGGTAAGTATCTATGGTGGTAACTTCTATTATATTCTATAGAATTGTAATATAACACACTGGGGCACCTCATGCATATTTTTCAATGACATAACAACAAAATTTTTATTTTTTGACTTATTACTTTTCTTACTGGGGTGTGATGTATATATTCAGCATAGCTTCACAAAGAATCTTTTTAAAGTTTTTACTTAAAAGAATCTAAATCAAGTAAATGAGATATTAAATGTGTATTCTTTGTATGATAAATTTGAGTTTGAAATATCAGGCACAAGATAATTGTTATACTTTTGGGGAAAACAGCATGCAGAGTACAGTGGGTACAAATACAATTTACCATCAAGATTAACATTAAAAGCATTTAAATGTAGACATGAACAAAGCAACATACATTAACCCCTTGATTCCCAGAATGTTGCCTGCCTACTTGGTTAGTTCGGAACTAGGACTTCTGACTCACTTTAAGTCATTAACAAAATATCATTGTAAGTTTTTAATTCCATCATTTAACATGCATCTCATATAATCTGATGCCTCAGCTTGTGAGTGACAACCTTGAGTTTAATCATAATTTTGATAGAGGGTGTGACAGGAGATTAATTACACACTTTCTTTTCTTTCATGAGTTTAGTTGCTTTATTTTGATGTGATAAGGACAGTGCTACAACGATACAGTCATTCAAAACAGTGGTAATGCATGTGAAATCAAAGATGCTTACATCATAAAAATATAAAATAAACTACAAAGTTATTTCTAGATAATAGCTCAATTTTTTTTTTTATGCATAAAAATATATTTTTTAAAATATGGCAACTGCATTAAGCTTTGACTATTGAAAACTATTCACTTTTTAGCAGCTGACAAATAATTAATAAAAAAATATGATAGATAACCATATACCTTGATATTGCTACCTGTAGGTCAAGTGTCTACAATGACATAAAGCTAATGAAAGATGTTCTAAAAGTCACATTTTACTCATGCTAGAGAGGTGAACATACATGACATTTTCAATGCCAAAATGGAAAAATTCGTAATGTTTAAAGTTCAAGTGTGTTGCACAATGATATACACTAAACACTTCAATGCTAAGAAGGGTAAGTCAATAATCAGCCACAATACAGTTGTATTCGTGTTTCTGTTGGCAGTACGGTTGCTTTCAAGTGCATTGCTAGGTGAGGCTTCTGTCTACTCAGTGTTGTATGAGCTTGAAGTTGCTGTGTCAATTCTGTTGTCGCCGCTGGAATGTTAACAAAGGCCACTTTAATTTCCATGTGCAGGAAATAGTAGAATTAAGTTATCTGCTTTTTGTGGTTTGAAGGACCTGAAATTCGTGAGTTTGACAATAATTGCTATGCAAATTTCAAGCCCGTTCGCATGCTGCCATCATTTGACAGCTGTGCATGAAACCACATATAAAGTCGCATGTGCACATGTTATTATATCTCTTACTCACCCACTTGTTATTGTAATTTTTGTTTTAGATATCTTTGGTACAGCTTCAGTCTACATTTATAGCTGTAGCAACGGCTTTTTTTTTTGTGTGTGAATTTCTAATAGCGAGTTATGGCAGTTTATGGCATCCCATCTGTATTGCGGGTTTTATGGAAACCTCCGCCAGCAAAAAGTTTACATTTTCATTTTGAATATTCTAGAAAATTATTTTTAAAGTTGTTAAACTGTCGTATGATTTCATTGATTCATTTGAAATAATTATTTCCTTGGCAACAACTTTAAGAATTGCACCAAATATAAGGCAAACGCTGTTGCCATTGCAGAATGAAGCTGTATGGTATCTTTTCTTAAGAGTTTGAATGTCAGGCATTTTAAATCTTATTATTTGTCATTGTTAAGTTATACTTAAATAAATTACGTTTTCCTGTCCCTGAAATGAATATTTTGCTTAGTTGTTAGAATAGTAGCGAATAATCGATTGCTGCTAGCCAGCATAAGAATTGAGGTCCTTCCGAAAGTCAGAATCGGGACCACCAAAAGTGGTGACTCCAAAAGAATATCAGCACAGTGAGAAATATTTTGAAGTAACGGAATGACTACAAACGAGAAGTTAAAAAATGGTTGCACAAATGCTATTCACGATGTGCAACATGAAGCTATGCAGCCATTTGTGACACCAACAGAAATTTGTGGTGTACAGAACATAATTCTGTTACAAGATGAGTGACTATTCTTGATGTGAATTGGCAAAAATTAATCTTTTACCAAGAACAGAAATAAGTGGTGGACGCATGGCTCTCAGCTCATCCGAAAACTCTGAAGGCATGGAAAAGCTTATACAATGATGGAACAAGTGCGTTGAAAAGCAAGGAGATTATGTTGAAACATTATGTTATAGCAAGTTATCTATTCTCAACAAAATAAAGTTTATAACAGCATTGTGGATCATAACTGACTCACCCCATGGAAGTTCTGAATACTTTAAATATAAGATTTGGTACATACTGAGTAGTGTAGCTGCATCATCCACTGTGCGAGTTATAATTCCGGGTACATCTAATGAATTGCACAGAGGAATCAACCCATTTCTTGAAACCAGTCCATATGTAGGTTTTAAACCTACTACACCACAGAAGGCAGCTGGATTTCTAGTTGACCCGCCCGTATCAGATGCAATGGCTCTGTAATAGAAAAAGGAAAGGTAATACAAAACCCCACATTCAAAACACCATTATTCAACCTCTTTATCAGGCTAGAATTTTCATATTTAATCAATAGCTAATAAATATAGTTTAATTCATGATGTATCAGATGCAATGGTATGTATGATGATGCCCGTATCAGATGCAATGGCTCTGTAATAGAAAAAGGAAAGGTAATACTAAACCCCACATTCAAAACACCATTATTCAACCTCTTTATCAGGCTAGAATTTTCATATTTAATCAATAGCTAATAAATATAGTTTAATTCATGATGTATCAGATTCAATGGTATGTATGATGATGCCCGTATCAGATGCAATGGCTCTGTAATAGAAAAAGGAAAGGTAATACAAAACCCCACATTCAAAACACCATTATTCAACCTCTTTATCAGGCTAGAATTTTCATATTTAATCAATAGCTAATAAATATAGTTTAATTCATGATGTATCAGATGCAATGGTATGTATGATGATGCCCGTATCAGATGCAATGGCTCTGTAATAGAAAAAGGAAAGGTAATACTAAACCCCACATTCAAAACACCATTATTCAACCTCTTTATCAGGCTAGAATTTTCATATTTAATCAATAGCTAATAAATATAGTTTAATTCATGAACTTGGATTACTGTTCTGCGGTTTTTTTATAGTGCACATAAGGTAATTCGACTGAGAAGAGTTTAAATTACATTGCAAATCACTCATAAGCCTACTTGCTATCTTTTATGTATGAACCTTAGTGAATCTTTTGGCGTATTGTGCAATCACAGTCAAAGCACTTGTGGAACAGTAGCATACATTTTTAAAACTAATAAGTAGAAAAGTCTTCTCTTAAGCATTATTTTAGAAACAATTTTAGATACAGAGGCAAAATGAATCGCCTAAAACACAAAATGTTCAAATTAAGTATTAAAAACACATTGAAGATCTAATCAAGAAATTGAAAAGCCTAATATTTTCTTAATAAGGCTTTCATGATAACTAAGCACCCAGATTCCCATGTACTCATGCTTTTTTTTTCACGACAGTGCCCAAAGCTTCAAAATTGGCATTCCTTGAAAACTGTTCTCCCTAAAGAAAAATCCAAAAAATAATATTCCAGTTCATTGTTAGTTTAAAAAAGGAATAAATTTTCATTCACCTTAGGTAAAAATTTGGAAAAAGTTGCAAAGGTTTTCTGAAAGTCACCCAAATTTTGAAAATAGGAGCTTTAGAAACGATTTTGCTTTAAAAGTTTAAAAGATACACCGTCGCCAAGGTTGGAAAATATTAGCTAAAAATTGCCTTTGCAAACCCTGCACATACATCTGGGTGGAGCTTGTAGACATACATCTCTGTGGATGTATAATTTTATGTTCCCTTCCTCCCCTTAAAGTTTGTACTGGGAGCTTTGAAGCACCCACTACTATATTAATACACCATAAACCTATACACCATTATTCATACCTCATCACACATTCAATAAACAACAGTCACATCTATTGGTCAGAAGAACCTAGGGGTGCAGAATATGTCCGAACGAGGTTCGGTAGGAATTCAGACAGCTGTGGAGAAATGTTTGCCAAGTTTATAAAAAAATACTCTATAAATTCAATTGTCATCAGTGACAAACAAATATTTTGGCTAGCAACTACATTTAAGCACCCCCGCCATTTTTTTTTTCTTTGCAGTGAAGCAAATTGTAAAATGGTTTCGTCTTCATCTTTTAGTGAAATTGGCGTATATGACGTCAAAGGTGATTGACAACCTTCACAAAAAGACAGGAAGGCTGCCATTTTTTGGTGAGAACATTTTTTTTAATTACGTTGAGGAATGGGTCATATTGACCATTTCCCTTCATGCAGCCCAATATAAACTAGCCTTTGAAATATAGTTGTCAAGAGGTAGAACATTAAAATTTGAGTTGGACATAGTAACACAAACTGTCAAGTGGCTAAAATTCAGAGTCTCTCCACTGGAACAGAGGGCAGTCAGGAAGGTCTTTCACACCAATCCGGTGGAGATGTCCTTGGAGATAGTCATGTCCGTTTAAAATTCTGAAGTTGGCCGCAAAGATTCATCTGGGGAGATCCATTGGGACTGGATTACATAATAGCCTTTCCAATATTTTGCACTTAGTATCAGTCTCTTAAGTTTTGCATGTTACAATTTCTTCTGAAATTTTAACATACGCTAAACTGATCTTACAATCCGTTGATCTTACAATTTTGGATGATTGGATCCCCGCTGATCTTACAATTTTGGAAAATGCTTGGTTGTATGGTAAGGTAATAAGAGGCTGTGGAAGGTTGCAAACCTGTTTAGCCAGCAAGTCTGCCTTCTCATTACCGGGAATGTCACAATGGCTGGGTATCGATTGGAAGAGGACCGTCCAACCAGCACAGTTGAGTTCATAAATTTTTTGTTTTGCCTCTTCTTCACATACCGAATCGCTATTGTGGAAAGAGCAGAGGGAGAGAATCGCCGACTGTGAATCAACAAGAAAAACAGCGTGCCTGAAGGAAGTATTTAAGTCGGATAAATAGGATGTCGCTTGTCCAATGGCCTCAATTGTAGCCTTAAAGTTTGTAGCATTCAAGCCTACATCACATGAACCCTCAAAAAGCCTTGCACAATAATAACAGGCTCTGACTGTACAGTTCTTCTGGGCAGAACCATCGGTATATATATGAAGCCAGGTATCCTTTGGATATCTAGTTGCAATGGTTTCCAGGGCATAAGCACGGAGAAGAGCAGGAAGAGCATCACTGTTTTACTCTTGTAAATTAATTGAAAGGTTAATATAATCCATCAATGTAAAATTATTTTTTTATTGGAATAAATAATAGGTTTTTTTATTTGTCTGTTAAACCTCTTTTATGGTAAACGGTTTTAATTTGTTGTTTAATTGGCCAAAGGAGAGTTCTTAATCATCAACATTGTACTCTAACAGTCACTTAAACTGGATTTAAAATACTGGGACGTTTTCAGGGAAATTTTGGACAAAACAAATTGTGTTCTGGGGACATATTGGGCCCTGAAACATTTTTTGCACCCCTGGAAGAATCTGAGGTAACATTGTAATGGTCAAGCTAAAAATTGGTTCGAAGCCATGCTTGGAGAACTACAATCTGCAGAATGGAGAAAAATCTGTATAACCCTCGATAGGTTAAATTCTTTCTGTGGAAATACTTTAAAAACTCGTTGAAGTTGGCTTATGGTTTGCAAAACCATTTAATTAAAACAAATATTTTTACAGCACCAATTTAGTTTTTTGACTTTATTTAAACCATCATAAAACTTTTTGCAAATAGTGTGAAAAACTTTTAAAAGACCAGGCACAAGATTTTTAAGCAGAAAATGCTTAACATCCAATACCAAAACATGCTTATTAGTATTGCAAAATGACCAATTATTTTCACACACTGCTAAGAGTAGAAATACAGATAAATTTTACCCAAAGCAGGCACCAGCAGCTACTGCAACTGCACTTCCACCAGAGCTGCCACCAGCTACAAAAAAATCATCTTTGTCTAGTGCATTTTGGTTAATAGTGTCACAGACAGTCTCTTGATCTGCATGGTTATTGTGACCAAGGGAATGTTTGGACGGCCTTCTTAATTTGTATTTCAATCCCGATCTCCAAGGATTTTTGATTGGCCCGAAATAAGAGTTCACAGAGGCTGACCTATAAAGCAAATTTTAAAATTTATAACATAGTTTGTGTATATGTCAAAATATAGTAACATTTATGAGCATTCGAAAACTGAAAATCCAGAAAGCAAGGATTATGTATGACTAAGCTTGTATATCTATGAAAAAAATAAGTATGATTATTTTATGAAAGAGAAAGAAAAATATAAGAAATACAGACAGCCAAGAGGATTCATGAACTAGAAATATTCAGCTCGAAATACTAGTGAATTTTTCTCTACAGATATTTTAAGTGTTATTGTAAGGGTTGGAACCCTTAGTGGAACTCTTACAATTCAAATTGTATACCACAATTTGTATCGAAAGACTCACAGTGACAAGGCGTTGCAGCTGGTTTTTGCGGTGTTTAAAAATTACGACACCAGGGTTCTTTATTCTAATCACAATTTCGGCGAATACGATTTATTCGATTCTCAAAAGCATTCATAATTGCGCATCTCTAAATAGGACAAACGGTAATAGTAACCGTTTCAGCTATCAAAATTTCCAGTATTTTTTGTGAAATTTGGAAATTTTCCAAGATTTCCCTGATCTTTCCAGACTTAAAAAGTTCCATGAGAATTCCTCTATTTCCAGGTTCTGTTACAACCCTGACCAATGGATAGGCTCTGCTGGCTTCAGTTTCTTCCTTAAACTGGAGGGTGCATATTTCCAGGATGTTTAGGGCATTCAAAGTGCTGTGATAACACACAAGACATTCAATCAATATATCCACATAAGAATTATCTAGATTATGCCAGATATTTGTATGATTTTGTGCTGGGAGGTTAGAGCTCAGATTATGTTGAAGAATAAACTGAACTTTTCCAGCGAATTTGTACTTGAACTTATAGTGAATTAATTACCAGTGCGTATAAGTTTTCAGTTCAAGAAAGCAATTAATTTTTAGAAGTGTGGTACTTTGAATATTCTTTACATGACTAAAACCAGTTAAATATATATATTTTTAGAGTTTTAATTTTTTTTAATTGATGGAAATTACTCCCACAAAGATGAAGTATAAAAACTACAACTAAGAAACAGAATGCATCATATTCCAAACTTTACCAAAATGCAATATCAACTATCACATCGTTTTTCAAAAATTTCCATAAAAATGCTGTAACTGTAAAAATATAAGGTATGTTACTGAAAAAATGTAGGGTTAGTGATAAAAAGGTTAGAGAATTGAGCAGTTTTAATATTTTGCACTGTTGTAATTAGCTTTTGAATTTTTAAAGGAGAAAGCTATTTCAGCAACAAAAATTCCGACGACCACTGAATTTAAGTAAAGAAATAAATTAATTCCTTAGGCAGAATGAAATTCCAAAAAGGAATGCTTTCAAATTTCATTTTATTCATTCATACATCATGACTCAAGACATCAATGAAGTATCATTACTTCAGAAATGTTTAAAAGTGCATGTCTCTCTATAATATTACTTTTTCAATAAATGGTGGAACTGTTAAAATAATGTATCAAATTTTACTTGTTGTTTTTTGTATACAATAAGTATATTTTTGAAATAAGGTGAAAACCTCCACAACAGTTAATTTAGAGTAAATTTACAAATATAGTTTGACATTTATGTAGAAAACTTCTGTGGTGCATCATACAAGAAATCGTCTCCTGCAAAGTCTACCTCACTCGGTGAGTACCTCTGATTTGCAGTGTACAGTCAATATTACTCAAAGTTACTCAGATTATATCAACTTACCCCATAGCAAATTCATCATGATTAGTTTTCCCAACCAAAACTGCACCTGAATCATAAAGTTTCTGTACAACTGTCGCATTATATGGAGCAGTGTAATTACTCAACATCTTAGATGCACAAGTTGTCTTGATACCTTGAGTGCTCCAATTATCCTTAATTGCAATTGGAACACCATCCAAACTACTGAGGCATACTTCTAAAAGGAAACAAAATATTTTCATTTTATATATTGAGGATATACACTGCCCAACAATAATGGACTGGACAGCAAGATTTGATGGTATAAGGGAAATAATACATGCTTTAAAAGGGGGATGTCCCCCACATGCTGAAATTACACTAGCAACCCTTCTGGGCATACTTTCAACAAGGTTTTGATACACAGCTATGGGTATTTGTGTCCATTCCTGCTGCAAGAATATCGCCAACTCAGCTGTAGATTTCGGACGTGGTTCCCTGGTCCATAAGTGTCGCTCTTACTTGTCCCACAAATGTTCTATGGGGTTTAGGTCGGGACTCTGAGCAGGCCAGGGAAGAAGTTTTACATCCATATCTCGATACCACTGCTTGACAGAGGCTGCAACAGGACATGGAGCGTTGTCGTCCTGGAAGTAACATTTGCTAATTCCATAAAATTGCCAGAGCGTAGGAAGAACCTGATTTTCGAAATTTTTCATGTAGGCGTCGGCGTGCAATTTACCAGAAACAACATGCAAAGGTCTCTGGGAATAAAAAACACCCCCAAACTAGTAGTCCGATTTTATGCAAAACGGCATCCGGTCCATTATTGTGTTGGGGTAGTGTATATATAATCAGCGTTAGAAAATAAAAATGACTAGTCCCAAGGAACAGTGTATACAAAAATATACTGGTCCACTCTTCAAATAATAAATGGATTTAGTTAATAGCTTGTTAATTCAGGGCACAAAATTTTCACTTGCCATAGACAAGCGAAATTTTTACTTTGCCGAATAAATACTCTGAGGAATTCAAACTGCCCCACTGTCAGAAATAGGACCTGCTGGCCATCGCAAGAGAACAATGTGATAAACCATGTGGTTAAGTAAGCCCCCCCCCCTCTCCTGAAAATAGCGAGACCGGAAAAGCTCCAGAGCACTTTCTTTTAGGACTTGTTCATCATTCAACAGGTGACGATTATTGTGTTTGAAAAAATTTGGAGGCAAAAACCAGAAACAACCAAATTCTCGATCACGTGACCGAAATAAATTTGGACAGCTTGCCAAAAGTAAGGTTTGGGAGTTTCAAACTTATTTTATAAGAAAACACGTGCACTTGCTTTCTCATAGCTAGATGCTATGAAAAAGCAAGTGTCCCACGGACCACCCTGATTTTTTTAAATCTCCTGGTCCAATCGTACTTTTAGTGGTCTCCTACCAGCGGACCACCAAGGATTTCGAATGGTGTATATAATCCAAAGATAAAAAGAAACTACATAACATCAATCCATACTGGATTAATTGCATATATATTTTCACAAAGATCTGTTAATCTAATAATTAATTTACAGTCTACTGTTAATCTAGTAATTAATTTACGGTCTACTCGTACATAAATTTATTTATGTTGAACAAACTAGCAGCAGCAAATATTTTTAATGTTGGAAAATTATCCAAAAAATTCAAATCAAACTTCAGAATGGAAATTAGCAAACTTATTGCTGAAGGAAGTTTAGTTTTGGATACATAAAGTATCTGTATAAGTTTTTCAGAAACTTTGCATATACTTTAAAGAAATGCTATTTTTAGATGTTCTCAGAAAGTACAATAGATGGTACTCAAAGAGTGCATTCCGCTATAGGAGGTTGACAGTCAAGAGAACCTTTCTATGCATGTGAGATTTAAAAAATTTTGAAGAACAAAGAGGATATATTATATGAACTTTTTTAAAGAATTGCAAAACAAATAGCTGTTATAATTTTTTTTAAATTTAAACTTTAATTTTAGTTTGAAATCAATAGTTGTTTGTAATGAATGAATTGTGCTTCGACAATTAACATCTTGGACACTTAACATTTCTGAAATTTTTCACTTTACAACACTTTATAAAATACACTATACTATTATAAAATCTAAAAATAAATCAAATTCCCGAGAAACATTCAAAAGCAAAGAATCTAAACTCTATTTCCCAACTGGAGCAGTAAAGTGTTCCAACGATAAGTTATCAGAATTATATAGCATTTAAAAAAAATTTTCTTTTAATTCTGGTTTTGAGTTTTACAATTTGAAAGCTTATAAAAAGAAAATTGGAAAATTAAGAAATGTAAAACTTCAAAACAAATCATAGATTAAAAACTTACGAAACATCATTAATGGCCTTTGCAGTGGAGAAATATGCCCGCCACCATCAGCACAGGAGTAAATCATGTAAGTTTATATACGTTATCTTTATGTTTGAATGATTAAAAATACAAAACTGATACCAAATATCAAGTGCCCATAGCTCTCCAAGTAGTTTTGTCAAAATATCTCCGTCCCTCAAGATCTAATCAATTTCGATGATGACGAAATAGCTTGTCCACAAGACATTACGATTCTTTAAGATGATGAGATGTAACCATCAAAAGATTGGCAAAACCTTGATGACTAGATATCTCTTTAGTAAAATTGGTGGTATCTTGATGGACAATATAGGATGGCCCTTTTTTTGTGTCGAAACCACTTAGAGGGTTAAGAGAAAGGAGCTTCCAAAATCCAATGCATGCCCATTAGACTTTTCATTACATATTTATCATACCACAGAAATAAAACACAAATTGGAAATTACATCTAAATAAAAAAAAATTCTGCAGCAGAGAAAAATACAAAGTCATTCATGCGTCACTTTTTGCGCCTGATTTCGAATGCTGTAGATGTTATAAACTTATTGAATCGATACAATATAGCCTTGACTATCAAAGGAGATGTGTACTGGATAACCAGAAACATCTATTATCCTAACCTTAGATAACCAGTTGAGATAATACAGACATGATAAGCACTAAAAGCAGTAGAAAATAGAGAAAAATTTAATGTACAACACAGGGTTCAAAATAAGATTTTGAAGCTGGCAGCAAAAACTATTCAGCTCATGACTAAACCTAAAATTTCTGTAATAAGGGTAAATTGCAGCTGAAAATTTTTCACTTAATTTTAAACCAATTGAATGAATAATGCAATGAGAAGATAAAAATATTTCACTTTTCTTGTAAGCTTTCTACAATTTCATATGAAACCCTAAACTACATCTGAGATAAAAAAAAAACACTCAAGTAATATAATGTAGACACATGTTTATTTAATTATTGTTACAAAATCCTTATCCTTATTACAAAAGCATCAGTCAAAAATTAGGCTACAGAAAATTGCAGTTGTTTCATAACTACATAGCTAAAAGCAAGGTCTGCAATCACGTGCACAAAACCATTTCTGAACTGCTCAATCAGCCTTAAAATCTGAAAGCGAAAGACCATCAGCACTGATTCTCATTAAATCACAATAAATCACATAGTATTTTCATTAAAACGTTTTTAATAGCTGGTATTTCAAAGAGAAATAATGAAACATTCGGTTTCAAATACTCGCAGCAAAACTTGTCGTGATGATCGTCGCTGCGCTTTAAGCTAAGCACACAGCATTTGCTGTAGTTGACGCGACTTATTTCAAGCCCTGGTACAACATATTACTACCACTACTACTGTAAGATTCTTAAGACAAGGATTAAGAATTATCTATACTCGGATTGTGTATCACAGTACACAGTTTTACAATGCATCTGGAGGCAAGTTATGTACCTCTTGAAAAGTTTTCTATTTCACAACATTTTCACAACACTTCATCATTTCATCTTTCCCATCATAATTATAAGTTGTTTTTAATCTAATTACTTTTTCCAACTTTAAAGTGTTTATTTTGTTTTCATGTTGCTTACTCAAATGTTTTACCATGCTTTTGAAGTTGGTCTGGTTGTTAATCTGAGATTTTAAAATATATTTTAATTGAATTTTATCCTTTTTTGGATGTAGTGCCATAAAGCCCAAACCAACGTTCTGCCCACTAAACCAAATCAGTCAAGGACAAAATGTGCACACTCAGATCAAAGGAGTCGGAAGGAAACTCAGTATAAAATTTGGCTCAGATGACATTGACACTCAGTTAATTAGAGCTTGAATAATCAAGGTTCTATCGTAATTGAAAAATGCTCTTTAAATGCTGAAATTGTTGGCAATTCAAAAAATGAATTTAAAAAATTAACAAAGAAATATACCTTCTGACACTCGTTTCTGGGCCAGCTCAGATTGCTCCAGAGCCTTATCTTCTGTAACTGTAATAAATGCATTTAAGTCTTTTATTCTGTTGATCCTTTCGAGGCACAATGCACACAGATCAGTTGTGCTAACAACTTTATTTCTGATTAGTTGGGATACCTGTAATAAGTAATAAATAAATGACACTTTGGAAATCAAAGCATTTTAAGTAAAGGTTATAAAATAAAGTTAATTACAATTAAATGTTTACAAATTATATTATATTTAAATGTTCATTAAAATTATCAACATTCAATTTGTGAAAGTTATTGACACAGAATTACTTTTAGCAGCATGTAATTATTCATTATCCAAAATAAAAGATCTTCCTGAA
This sequence comes from Metellina segmentata, assembly GCA_947359465.1. Taxonomy (NCBI): domain Eukaryota; kingdom Metazoa; phylum Arthropoda; class Arachnida; order Araneae; family Tetragnathidae; genus Metellina; species Metellina segmentata. Next base: position 104,832,804 of record OX375880.1, read on the forward strand.
TGTGAAGGATCTTCAAGTATTTCATGACCAAAAACATTTTTTAAACCATTTATGCTCAGCATTCTGTTATCTTTTCCAACTGCCTTCATATTTCTCAGGAAATATGAAGGCAATTGGAATATCTCATATTACTTCATCTCTTTCTCTGCCTTTGAACCAGTTTGAATCAAGCAAACAAATCTGAATGACACATCAGGCAATATTTAAAAAGAGTTAAAAGTTCCAGAAAAAGAATATGCCACATTCGAGTACATTAATTGATTGATGTACCTGTATACATGTGCCTTGTCAGCACTTACCCTCAAAAAGTGCTGAATTTTTATTATTAAAATCTATCCTCTTATAGAGTAGGTTTTGCCAAAATTTGTTCTTAAGGTATGCTTAGGACATATTCTAAACTTTCTTCAATACTTATTTTTAAATTTGTTTCCTTTATAAAAATCGTTTATACAAAAATATTTTTAGGTTTGAATAAAAGGAAATGAAAATATGCACAATTTTGACACAGAAATGAAAAATTGTCGGGCTGTGGCAAGTTTGAATTCGAGCCATGTGGTTTTAAACAACTTTACTTGTTGAATTGGGGACAGGTGGATGGAGGTTCCAGGGGTAAAAAAGAGGAAAATATATGCAGCGTTAATTTTAAGCTACAAATACAGCTGAATAAGAATAGTATATTTGTGTACTAATGTGTGTACAGAACAGTGGAGCAGTCAGAAATTTTTTCTGAAGGGGGGGTAGGCAAATTTAGTCTGATAAAGCCCTATAAAGTCCACTAAGAACAATAAAATTTGTCTTTGGAAGTAGGGAGATTAACCCATAACTTCCCATGGCTGCACCACTAGTACAGAATACGTGTTTATAAGCATGTATTTTTGCTTATTATTTAGCTTCATAAAGTCCACTATAAACAATGAAATTTGTCTATGGAGGGGGGGGGGGCTTTAACCCCTCATTGTGGCTGCAAAACTGGTACAGAATATGCATTGATGGCAAGCGTGTATTTTTATAATTCAAAATCACTTTATTCAATTTTTCTTTTCTTTATAGTTAGGATATTCACACTTTCCTTATTATTATTTTTTTGAATTTATTCTTTGGCTGTTATTCTGTGATACTATTTAATACTTTAAAAAAATTGTAGAAAAATTCGAACTTCTCGGATGAAAAAAAAAGCGGAAATCCGCAAAATCGCGGAAGATTTTCACATGAGGTTCTGTGAAGTTCATCGTTTGGCACCAATAAAAATCTTTCACAACTATTCAGAAATCAACTGACCCACGGTCAGATGCCTTCTTACTGGAACTACATTGTAGAAGTGGCCCAATATGAAGAAATATATTTGTACACATATTCATGGCTTTGCAACTATTTCATATATATATTGATCATAATCAATATTATTGGTACATTTGTAACATATATCCCTCATGCTAGAGAGGGGCCCTGGAATGAACCATAAAAATATTGAGCCCAAAGGTCTTCAGGACCTCAGTGCTTTATACCCCGGTCTTTTGATTTTTTGTATAAGGTTGAAACATTCTGCATTTTGGTTACCCATATCTAATATTAATCCCTCCTGTATAGGGGGAGAGCCAGGCCTCAATCAGTAAAATACAGGGGTAAAAAAGAATGGGATCCCTAGGATTTGGCACCTCAGGTGTGAGTGTTTGTTGACTCTCTTACAACTCTTATTTAGCTATTCTCTTAGGCAATATTTTAATATTTTCCCTTGAGATTAACCATAAACAAGCTGATCAAGGGTCAAAAAATAAAAAACACAGAACAATAGACAAAAAAAACATGCTACAAGACAATAAAAACAAGAAAAGGCAGTGGAATTTTTCAGACAGAACTAGACATGATTGCCTTGCAGCATACAGGAGAGAATCGGAATATATTCCTCCAGGGAATGCAGTTTGCAAAACTTCCAAATGTGACCTAAATGAGGACCTAGTCTGCATGGGCCTGCACTCCTCTCAACCAGACTCAGAACTACCCCTATTTCTATTGGGATTCAAGAGACAAAATGAGCTGAGCCTCTACATTAACCTTAGGAACAATATTTCTCCCTCCTATGTGAGGGCCCTGTCAACTTCCATGAAAATATTAGGGAAACCAAGAGATTCTGACCCATATAAATTGGTGCCTGCACCCTCTACAATGGCTGCATATATATATATTTTTAATTTTCCTATTATTGAAGTGGCCAAAAGATTATCTGGCCTGACTCAATAGGTCTTATGGTTGAAATGCCATGATGTACAATTAGCAACACAGTATAGCACAATCCAGATTATGCTAGAACTGCTTTTTAAATTATTGTAATCTTAATACATCCAGTTTTCTTGTTTCAAGTTATAAATGTAGATGACTTTACCTGTAAACGCTGCCCTGTTGTGTAATATTAGTGTGCATCGTCAGTAGCAATAAAATTCTTGAACAAGATAGTTGTGCATAAATTGGAAGAGAGAAAGATGAGGTGTGGGAGTAGTGGCCCCTGAACAAGTTTCCTTAAGGAGCAGATATGCAAACTAGAAACATTTATTTAATATAGAAAGGGAGTAAAGTGAACTTTTGATTAGAACAGTTTGAGTGAAAATATTGATTCAAATGTTTTCTTACTTTTGTAATAGGCAATGTCAAAAGTGATGACATTTTAGAGCACTTTACTTAAGATTTTCCACCTTGAAGAATCAAAGATATTTTCCTAAAAAATTGAACAAGACAAATTTTTTTTTAATTTATTTTTTATTAGCCAAGTGAAGTTGAAAAACAACAGTTTACAAATGAAACATAATTTTCCATGCAATAAAAGTGATATTTTCATTACAGAAAAAGAACATGTGTATAAAAAAGTTAAAACAATTACATTTTAAGCACAAGTAATTTATTTCATACTCAAAGTTTTATTTTTTCACACAATATCTCATAATGAAATAGTATTTTGGTAGAAAAAGAAAACTATAAATTTAATTTGTATAAATTCGACATAGAGACCAAAAGGTCCAACAAATATCAGAATATCCTCTTTAAAAAAATTTTGTTTGATCATAAAACAACTACACCTTCAAAATATGTAATAATTTCAAAAAAATTACTTATGATTTTAAACATTTCAAGTTGCAGTATAGATGGCAAATGCTACATGATTAAAATGAGGATTCATGAGGATGTAAGTTTGATATAGTAGTCAACAACATACCATGTTCACTTAGTTGAAGACACATAATTATTTCCCCCTCAAATATGTTTAGCTGCCAATTTGACATTTATAGTCTGGCTCTGGAGATTTGCCTTTTAGTTACGACTTTTCGAAGGAGCCTATTAGTTAAATTAAGGGAGTAGGTTGAAAGCAAACAATGCTCTCAAAATAAGTGTCATCTTTAATATAGATTCTAGCTGAGTTTATCATTAGGTGCAGGAAGCTATAGCAAAGATTACGAGTTGGCAAAACAAATAATCACCTTTGGTGATTGCCATACAAGATTTTGCTCATGATAGCCCTTTCCCTTACAAGCTAACCACCTTTGTAAAAAAATGAACTCTCCCAAACTCATCTGTATAACAGCAGAGCAGTGCTATATTTATTTCTCATGTTTGGGGGTGAAACCCTTGAAAGGAAATTTTAGTTCTGGTCAGTTTCCATACTTATGCAAGTTAATTTTGTTGTGTGAGCTTTACCATTTTCTTATCCTCTGTACATGCATATAAGCAAGTGTTTGAATATATAATAAGAACAGTCATGAACAGATGAATCCCTTTTTATTTGTCCTATCAATAACTGAAGGAATTTTCAGTTCGCAGAATTAGACAAATTGCACTGCTTTTTAGAACTGGGAATTCAAAGGTCACTTGTTCCAAGTAATTATCTTAAATTGAATTGGTTAAAAAGATATGGATCTCACTGGAAAAGGAAGATGAGGATTATAATAAATAAGATTATTTATTTCTAAAAAAATTTAATATTTTTAAGATGTTTCACATCAATTTATTATAAAAATGTGTAATGCTACAGTAAAAAATGTGTGCATTTTTAAAATATGTATACTGTTCCTACATTTGCTACATCATACCTTAATCATGTTCTCCAAGAAGCACAATATACTGCAGGTGTACAGAGTATTACCCTTTTATGAAAAAATGGATTGTCATTCAAGGTAATTTTGCTATAGTACGGATAAACCAGTTTGATAAGTAGGTAGATAGTCGAATAAACATCACACTGGAGCAATATGACATGATCGAGGAAATGGTCCAGAATCATTTCTAAATGGAAAGATGCAACAACACCTTGTAATCTTGAACCATGTTTAGATGACGAGATCAACAACAGCTGGAACCTCGCTTTCCAAACTTCCACAACAGCATTAGAACATTCAAGGTCACAACAGATTTAATGTGAACCAGACCTCACGTACATGGTGGCCATTGGATGGATCAAGTTTCAAACTTGCAAATCTTTGATTGCAAATTCTTTACTTTTCCAATTGGACTACCTTGGTCAAACCATCGAGGAAACAAAAGTTTGATTTGGATAGATTCGATACTACACTTAGCAATTTTGATGCGTAATTTCCTACTCTATCAACCATCTACTGCAGTCCCTATAAACCAGTTTGGAGCTGATGCACTACAAGTTAATTAATTAATCATATGATTTAATAATTCACAGGGATTTTAAAATGGGTCACCAATGTTCAGCTGTGGGTAAAAAGGCTAACAGGTTATTGGGGTACATTAAAAAGACTGTAACTTCAAGGGATAAGAATATAATCTCGTCTTTATATAAGGGTTTAGTAAGACCACATCTAGAATATGCTGTACAATTCTGGGCTCCATATATGAGAAAGGATATAGAATTAATTGAAAGGGTTCAGCAGAGCTACAAAACTTTTTATACTATTCAAATACTGTTGTTTTTGGTAAAACAGTCGTCTGTAAGAGCTTTTTGCAGCATTTCAAATGTCTTTGTAGCAAAAATTCCATTGCAGAAACAAAATGTAATGCATGTTCTTTACTTAATTACATTCGATATATTGGAAAATCAACAAAGTAAAATTTCTTCTCTTATTAAAAACAAATTTATTTTCCGACAATATAATTAAATAAATCCCCGACTGTTGTCACATGCTTACATAAGTCAAAAAAATATTTGACAAAGATTTGCAGACGATATTTACTATGTATGTATTGTAAAGGAAGCCCTCATGGATACTTTTTGTTCACAGTAGTACCTTTATATTACACCAATTAAATATTCCTTCATTTATTTTTCTATTCAATTATTATTCTATTACTAAAATATTTCAGCAGTGGCTGAATACCTACTTGGCTGTTTTTTCAGTAGTGTTCGAGATTAGAAGGCAGTAATATTTTGTACTTTTACACTTATTATTACAAGTATGACTTCAGACCAGTCGTCATTTTTGATACATGTCTTCTGAATATATTTGCTTGTATGAAACAAATTCTGACCAATCAATTGTTTAGTTTTCTAACAATCTATGCTCTAAATTTATCTGTAAAATCAATCAATTGCAAATGCAAGGCAATGACCCAAATGAAACCCGTTGTTAAAGGGAGAAAAGGCCCCAAAATGCAAATAGTTATCTAAGTTTAGATTTCTGTTATTAATTAGTGTTCATACATATTGATGTCAACAAAATATTTTTGAGTGATTTGACAACTAAGGTAAATTTGTGTTGCATTGACATTCAACTTATATGCTCCTGACCCAGTTCCAGTACATTTCTAATAAAGATTGGAAATAGGGCTGTCAAATTTAGAATAACCAATTGGGAGCAAAAGGATAAGTCCAGCCTTGTATCAGAGGCATTTCGTTCCATGTAGGTGGAGGAAGTGTGTATGGCAGAACATGTTTCCTATGTACGAAACGACACTTGGTTTGTTTTGAACTCGATTTCAGCACTTATTGCAATAGAATTTCAAGACTGCATTCTGAATTAATTTATCAAGTTGAATGGTTAACACCAATTAGATTAAACACCAAACATCACCAATATCAGCAAAAAACTACATTTAAAAGTAACCACAATTTTTGATAGAGAGAATTTGGGTAGTGGAAGAAATATCCTTGTATTCCCTTTGCTTACATTAAAAATCTCATATTATCCAAGAAATTCAGAGGATATTTGTCAGGAAACTCAAAAATAAAATGGTTGGTTAGTTTGGCATTTTATGGCACAAGGGCCATATTTGGTCAAGCTGCATCAAACACAAGTCAAATAAAAAATGTCACAAAAGGGGAAAAAGAGGGATTGGGGTATAGAGTAGTGGGATGAAAGCAGGAAAAGATTGCTTGGTTATTCTGGGAGTGCAGCCCCCATGTTTACCAAAGACAGCCAAATCGAGATCACTAGAGTACCCTGGGTCCCTGAAACCCATACACACCAAACAGAGATGTGCTCCTGAAGGGGTATGAGAAAAAATGATTTTCTAAGTAAAAATAAACTTAACAAAACTCCATGCTCTTTGAAAAAAATACAGAAAATGAGTTTCTTTTTTCACTTTAAGAAATGCAAAAATAAAATAGCAGTCTGTTCAAAATGTAGCTACTTCTCAGATTTTTGATTTCCTAGATCTTTCACAAATTTATTTTTCTGATTTCAATTACCATGTACGCCCTGTTAATCTAATATTGCTCTCCCAACATTCCAGAAACGTGTAATTTAAATTGCAAGATCTGTAGTTCCCAATTTTTTACATGTTAGCTAAATGAACTAATAGAGCTTTCTCTGTAAAGGTAAATACTTTTTTTTTATCCTACGCCCAGCTCAAGGCCTTTCGGCCATACGCTGTCTTTAGGGAGAAGTATCCCTGATGTCAATGTCCTGTAAATTAGAGCACTACACAAGGTGATGTCTGTTCATAGGACCATCGCAACAAAGTGGACAGATCGAGGATGTAGCCACACCAATCCTATGTAGATGCTGTTGAAGCTAGTCGTGTCCGGTTAACAAGTGGAAACACTCCCATCCTTCTTAGTAGATCAGTAGGGATTCTTCCCTTATTACTCAGCAGGAAATCCCAACTCCTTCCCTGGATATCCCTCCAATACTGCAGTTTTCTTTGTTTCTTGAACTGAGATTTTATGTGTCATGCAGTTCCGCAAAGGGAGAGGTGGAGAAGGTTGAGGCAGGGAAAGGGTTGATTTAGCCAATCTGTCAACTTTCTCGTTACCCTTTATCCCACAGTGACTAGTAAAGGTAAATACAGAGCTAGAGTTTTTGGTAACCACTATTGTTTTAACTTGATGTTACTCAAATGCAATTTCAGCACATCACTCATGAGGGATATTTAGAGTAAACAAACCAAACTATGATTTTACTTCTACTGCCCTTGCTTGTGCCTTGTAGCTTAAAAATTAGTTTAAAGCTGGTTTGTCAATGTTTAAGTTTATCTTATCACCAATCAACTATCATGTCAATTAGTAATTTTTACTGACAAATTACTGAAGTTATGCATTGTAAAGCATGCCAATTTAAAGATATTAACAAGAGCTTTACTTTTCCCATGAAATAAGAAATTTTGAAGAAAAAAAAGGATTAGGACATAATTTTGTTTGGAAATTCAATAAAATCCAAATATTCCCTGGAATCATCGTTAAATTCTTTCTGAATATAAAAACAAGAGATTTTTGCTAGATTTAATTCGATACGTTAGTAGCCGAATTAAATTTTTTCGCCAAATCAAGATGCTGGCCAATCTAAACAAATCCAAGTTGGCCGCCATATAGCAAAATCTATGCCGTGAACCTTTGCATAGTCATAAATAGGAATAATTTTTTAAATACTTGCAAATATTTTTTTTTCTGTGGTATTTACTCTGAACATGTCCGTTATTTTGTTTTAAGTGTGTGAGATGGAATATCATTTTAAAATTATTTTAGCAATTTACTTAGCATTATGTGGGCATCTCGAAGGGGAAAATCCATTGCCAGAGATGAAGTTATGGAATTGAAAACGAGGAATATTTTTGTAACCACGGTACTAGAAGGAATATTTTTTAACATAAGTCACAGCATATAACGCACAAGATTTCAATGCATATAAACCACTTGAACTTGAGGAATTCTTTCATAGATAAGTCACAGCATATATCGGACGACCCCACCTGCAGTCAAGACACAATTACCATTGCCTTCCTTGCATTTAAACCACTGTAACTGGAGGAATTTTTTTGTAGATAAGTCACAGCGTATAACATAAGGCCCCCGCATGACAAGGAGACACAATCACTGTTGCCTTTCATGCGTATAAACCACTGTACTAAGTGCACACCTGGGCATGGTCTAGTGTCACCCTCATTTTGGTTCCCAAGCGTTGTACATTTTGAGAATTTCCTAGACATAGAACAACCAGTGTTTTTTATATAATTTACTGAAATATATCTTTAGTTTCAAAATGTATGCTCTCATCAAACATTTTTGCAAAAAAATTTGAATTATTACAATTAGTTATACAGTAGTTTTTTTCTCGCTTTTTAACATCTTTCTAACAATTTTTACAAATTAAGGAGTTAAACCTGTACCTAATTGATGAAACAACGCAAAATAACAGACATGTTTAGAGTAAATACCACACAAAAAAAATTAGAAGTATTGCAAGTAAAATTTGTTTTATTGTATCAAAAAGATTTATTTCTTTTTAAAAAATTATTCCCATTTATATATCATTACTTTACATTTTAAACGCTACTTGCAAAAACAAAATTTGAAATAATAAAGCAAAATAAAAGTGCAATTTACTTGAAAGAAACCACAAATACCAGAAACAACGTAAATCCAACAAACGAAGCATCGCAGAATTTTTTCTGCATAGGGTTGCCTTAAAATTGGATGAAAAGCACAAATACTCGCAGAAACTGAAAGGTTACCACATTTGGTGATAAATCGCTCATAAGTTGTAAGCATATTGGATACTACATACCATCCAGTATTCCAAAACAATTCTCTAGAGAATAGCAATACAATGTGCAACAATCTGTACAAACATAAAATAAGTTTCACCAATTTAGATTTTGTGCAGATATATGCATTTATAAATTAGCATTTGCACAGCATTTCAAATAGAAGCCACATTAACAAACTACAATAACTAATAGACTGTTGCAAGATGAAAGTAAGAAATGATTCTATAAGTATGTTGAACAATAGTGCACAACGTTGTTTAATGTATTTAGAAATATTAAACTGTGTCAAAAAAATGCTCACCTGAGAAATGTTTAGATACCTACTAACCTCAACATCATTGATATATTAGATTTTCCTTTTACTTTATCGTTTTTCAGCAAAATAATTTTCTTTTCCTGTTGACTTTTCATGGAAAAGAAATCCTTCTTACCTGTAGAAAAGGGTATTATTTAAGAAACGACACCATATCTAATCTCCTTGACATCTAAGAATGTAAAATGAGTAATTCTTTTATTTACACACCATGTCAAAAAAAGTATAACGTTGTTGCAAGTCATTTTCCTGAACCTTTTATTAAATTTAAGAAGTCAATGGAAGAGTGACAAAAATTAAATAGTTGAATTGTGTCAAATGTTAATTCAATAATTAAGTTGTTTTTCTCATCTCCAGAGATAAAACAGATTTTGCTCAAAACTTAATTTAAAAAATCAAATTCATGTAAATTATGCAAGAATTCTATCATCAAAGTGTCTTTCTATCTAAATAATAGAGCTAATTCTTGCAATTTACTAACACAACATATTGAAATATTTAGGCACTGTATGTTACCATAGAAACATGATTTAGCACATTTTCTATAGGGAGTTCAATTGGTTGGTTTAAGTTTTATGGCACTAGGATGGTATTTGGTAAAGCTGTGGCAACAAGGGACAATGCAATGAATTAGGTATACACACAGAAGACACTCGGGGAGGATTCGCAACTGCGAGGCCTAACTTGAAAGTTGCTAGAGCAGTGTGCAAACCCAGCAACAAATGGCTTTACAGGACTTGTGAGACAAGAAGGTATCTAGTTTTGTAATTAAGCTGCAAAATTAAGAATTTATTCAAAGAATGGGTAAAAACCACAACAAATTGAAATGAGACAAAATCTAATTCTGGGTAAAGATACATTGTTAGATAGTTTGTCACCAATTCCCAAGGGTGCCATTCTGAAAGTTATAGTAAAAAGGGAAGGCAGGCTGCCAGGATTGACAAATTACTAGTTAGTGAATTACTAATTTCAGACTAGTTAGTGTTCAAACCTAAACATTAATGTTCCTCACATTTTAGGGCAAGTCCAGACAAATAAAATAATAGGGTGATAACATAAAAACTTTTACAACAAAATGATCAAATAACCAGTTACAGGAAGTAAAGAGATTATAAATAAAAAACAATTCATGCAATGTAATATTAAAGTAACAATTTTTCTGAAGTCTGGACAATTTATAATTTATGACAAAAGATAGGCAGCACACATAAATTCTGAACTGGTAACCCAATCAACAATGCACCTTTACAAAATTCTTTTCTAGTCTCTATTTTGTAAATTTAACTATTTGAACTGTACTAAAATAATGATACACAAATTTCAATTTGAACTTGTCAAAACTATAAATTATGACCAGGAAATAAAGAAACTTGAAACTGAACTCCAAATTTATTAACTACAAATCTTGTAAACATTCTAATATGAAATATAAACTGCCACTCTTTTATATCTTTCTGATGTACATAATTTTAAACACAGCTAGATATGCTTAAACATTTACTTAGACAGAACAGTCATTCTAACTTTATCCACACAGTCCATAAAATCATGAACTTCACGAGAACAATTTAGAGGCAACTTTCCATTATCCTTGTAGCATTGTAGAACTCTCTGTTCTTTATCGGGGCATACAGGCGCGAATGAATTCTTCACATGCTTGTCTTCGACTTCTGTCAAGGTGGCAGCAAAATTATCCTTAGTAGTTTCAAACAGCTGACGATTTTGCGTTTCTAATTCATTGATCCTGACATTCCAAGACCTTTCTGCCTTTCTAAATTCTTCGTGGTATTTCTGTCTCTGCTCCAAAGTTGATGAATAAGGCTCATGGGGAGCGAAAGGTATGAAATTTGGAGGTGCAACTTCGGGTACAGGTCGCGACTCAGGAGTAGCAGGTCTTTCGATTTCAAACGATTTATCAGGCATACCTTTCAATCTTCGGATAACATTTTCCGAAACTTGAACGATCCCAACAACATCATCATTGACAACTGTTACTCTCCGGTTGCTGGGTGTATTTCCCATTATCTTAAGGTCACTAATACTTTTAGTATATTAATAGGAAAAAACAGTCGCCAAGTAAAGCTTTGTTTACAAAACCTGCGGAATATTGAACCTACCAAGAAAGAGACACGAAGTATTCAACAATTCATATACCATGTACTTAGTACAAATTTCAATATCAAAAGAAGTAAATAAAAAAATCAAGAGCACATTTATGTCTCAGCTTTGTTGCCAACTTATGCTTCAACAATAATCCACCGTTACGAGCGTCTGAACGAAGAACTCTATTCAAGCGAGTGACATTTCGAAGGAGCGAAAAGTACAATGCGCATGGGCCAATGTTATTCGGTGATTTCACGATTCTTGTCGACAATCTAATGTACGATTCTAGCAGTCCTGATGAGGCATCATTATTTGCCATTTAGATCGATGGAAGGTAATTGGTAGTTGGAATTTTTTTGTTAACGTCGTACTACAGCAATACAACGGGCTATTGGCGGAATCAGTCCCTTAAGGGAAAGATCCGAGGACAACACCTCGTAATTTTGAACCACTTTCAGATGACGAAGCAACACCTGTGCTGGCACCCCACTCTCCAAACTTCCACGCCAACCCAACGTTAGGACTTTCGGCCACGACAGATTTAAGGTACACTAGCCGTCTCTAGACCATACGTTTACAAACACCCATGCCCGGACCCGGAAACCTAGGAAAACCAGGAACCTTCCGAACAAGAGGCTAACACCTTAACCACTATACCGGTTGGTCAGCGGATGGTAATTTGGTAATTTTCAGTTAACGTCGTACTAGAGCAACACAACGGGCTATTGACGACGGTCCGGGATCAGTCCCTTAAGGGAAAGATCCGAGGACAACACCTCGTAATTTTGAACCACGGTCAGATGACGAAGCAACACCTGAGCTGGCACCCCACTCTCCAAACTTCCACGCCAACCCAACGTGAGGACTTTCGGCCACGACAGATTTAAGGTGCACCAGCCGCCTCTACACCATACGCTTACAAACATCCATGCCCGAACCCGGATTCGAACCAGGAACCTTCCGATCTAGAGGCTAACACCTTAACCACTATACCGGTTGGTCGGCGGTCAGCGGATGGATGGAAGGAATTAGGAATGCTGAGTAGTGGTCTTTTGTGTGTGCCAACCAGGGCCGGATTTAAGAGTATGCCGCCTATAGGCTAAAGTCCATTTGCCGCCCCCTCTATAGTTCATATTTGCTTAAATACGTTTGTTTTATGCAACAAAAGGATAGAGTTCATTGATGTTTTCATCTTTTTTAAACATAAAGTTCATTTAGTTTAGATAAAACTACAATTTTAATGGTTTACATAATTAATTATATGTAATCAAATTAGTTAGCTACTTGTTTTTTTTGTTGTTGTTTTTTTTACTTACTTCTTTTAAGATTTGTTAAAAATAAAATGGGTTTCGAACTTAATATTTTAAACATATTTTTATATTTTAATGCTAATGACTATCTTTTGCGTAATTGAAGAACTGTTGTTCAATTTGAATTAAGTTGTCCTACACAGAAATGAAATTACACAAAATGTAGTTAATTACTGGTTTATTTGTTGAAAAATATACAAACTTCTCTAAAACAACTCACCCCAAGTAATCTTCATGTTTAAATTTACATAACTTTCTTATGAGATTTCTTAATGGCAAACTCGTTAATAATATCCTCATATCAAAGTGTTTTTGTTGTATTTGCCTCAATACAAAGTAATGAAAGTGAGTTTAACCGTATTTCAGAAATACTAGTTCGCAGATAGTTCTTAACTCTTCTAAGGCAGGAAAATCTGCGTTCTCCCGCGCAATTTGTAGCAGGTATGCACAAACTTATTCTTACAGCAATGTCCACATTGGGGTAAGGAATTAAGTAATGAATTACACCTCAGAAATTTCGAAATTCCTTTTAACGATTTATCAGATGGGTGATCATTACCCACAGCACAGTGATTTTTAAAGTGGATGCACTCTTCGGTGAAGTCCAAATCATTTGTGTAGACGTGGTAAAGGTTGGTGGCTTGTTTCCTCAGTCCCTCTTCCATATCTGTATTGTTATCACACAACTGAATTAAGAGGTAGAATCGGTCTTGAAACTCGTCATAGGTCATTTTTCTTTTCTTGAATTCACAAACAAAAGAGTCTATAATTAGTATAAACGTATTTATTTTAAGGTCATCCCTGCTAGTAAAGTTAACCTCCACTTCGGGCTTCGTCAGGCCAAACTTTTCTTTTTGGCTGTCTTTTATTATCTTTTTCAGAAGATGTAGTTTTGGTTATATCCATGACCAATTCCTCAAAGTAATCAAAGTTGTTTCACTGTTCAGTGAAATATTGTTCAAGAGAGCCGCACAAATCTCTGACCAACAAAACATCCCCAGTTCCACTTTGCATGGCTTTGCTAACTTTATCGACTCTGTGAAGTACTGTGCTCCGGAAACATACCATAAACGCAGTCTCAAAACTTTCTAATCTTCGAAGTATTCCTCGGGATTCACATCTAGTCGTTGCTTTTTCTGTTGTGACATTTGAAATTCTTGTCACAGCAATGTACACTTCTTCCCAAGACTCACGTAAACTTTGGCACGCGTCATCTCTTGTTTTGGTCAAAGCCATTTTTTGCTTTAGAACTCTAGTAACATCATTTAAGATCCACAAAGCTAGATCCTTATTTAAAGAAATTGCTAGTGTTGGCTCTTTATTTTCTGTTAAAGATTGACTTTTAACATCAAATATATCGGGTACAATCTCATTGTGAGAACTTACTTGTATTTCAGTAGGTTCTGATAACGCCATGGCTGTTTTAGAACAACTCGTTCCATGGAAAGCATTGTGGACCCCCAACAAAATCATCACAAACACCATGAGCACTTTCAGGTTCCCCTTTATCATCTTTATCGTTCTTTTCTTCCACTGGCAAACTATTAGTTTTAAAACACATATTTAGTTTTTTTTGTTTGTTTCAGAACACGTTCTTGTTCTTGAAGTTTCAGTTGTTCGTTTTTTGTATTCAGCGCCACTGAGTCTCTACCTACCGTCACTCATAGTAGCTAGTAGGGAGTAGCATACTTGTTAAAAACTGTACGTTATGCATTGGAATACTCTTAACTATAAGGCAAAATCATAACATACAACACGACCACGTCTCGCTCAACAGAATCATCAACGATCCCGTTGTGCACACCGATACACATGAATGACAGCGTCAGACTAGACTGACACTACACTACTGACAGCGGAGCCACTGGGCCTTCTGCCAACAGTGTTGTCAGATCGAATCGCTGCGCTTGTGCCAGTGTTGTCAAACCAAATTAGATTGCACTACAAGAAAGTTATAATACAAGATTACGTGATGTGAATTTATATTTTGTTAAAGTTTTAGAAAGTAGGCTATGTAGAAGGACTAAATCATATTTTTAAGCAACATGTATTCTTAAATTCGTACGGAAAATATTATTAACGTCTGAAATACTTCATTTTAACTTTTGAATAAATTGCCAAACTGCCGCCCCTGAAAATTTTGCCGCTCTAGGCTGCAGCCTACTTAGCCTATTTAGAAATACGGCACTGGTGCCAACCTAGTGTTCTTCCATTTAGAACCTAAACTTATGTAAGCAATCATATTTTATTTTGAAATTGAAGATTTCATTCCTATACATTTGCTTCGAAAATTGTTTTGTTCCGTCAAGTTAGCTTGTATTTAAATGCGATCCAACGAAATATATATACTTTTTGACGTGCAGATGAAGGCTCTTCATATGGTTAATAACGTTCAGCATGTTTTTAAGTGCTTCCCAACGAAATTGACTTTTTGACGGGCAGACGAAAGTTTTCGTTCAGTTGCTTATTTTACATAATTCATTCCTTTATATCCCTTTGTGTGTTGTATTGTTCATTTGCTATACTAAATGGTAAATCCCGTTGAGTTAGCTTGTTTTTAAATGCTATCCAATGGAATTTACTTTTTGGCGGGCAAATGAAAATTATCAGTCAGTTACTTATTTTACCTATTTCATTCTTTCATTTCCTGTTGTCTTCAGTGTTGTTCATTCACTGTGCTAAATTGTGAATTACGTTGAATTAGCTTGTTTCTAAATGCTACCCAATGGAATTTTCTTTTTGGTAGGCAGATGAAGATTTTTGTACAGTTGCTAATTGTACCAAAGTGTTATTTCTTTTATAATCAGTTTTGTAAATGTATTGGTTCACCTGTTATGCGAAATGATGAATTATGTTTAGATTGTTTAGTTAATTTGTTTAATGGTACACAATGAAAATTTTTGTTCAATGGATTTTTCCCTACATATTTAAATGACTAATTGCGCCTTTAACCCCCAATCAAGCTATATATTTGAAAAAACATGAGTTATCCTATTCTATAATGTTTTGTTCACTTAATATGGTAAGTGGTGAGTTAGGTTAGTCTGTATGATACCCAATTGAATTTACTTTTTGGAGGGCAGGTAAATTCTTGTTAAATTGTTTATTTTACTTACATATTAAATAAAACACAAGTTGGCTGTCTTTGAGTCTTTCCAGGGTTGTAGCACAGTGATTATCCCCACTGCACTAGCACCCTGTGAGTTGTAGGAAGTTTAGACGCGATTCTTACGTTGGTGCATTTCTCTCTTCTGCGTCAGTAAAAATTTCACTATGTGCATGTCTATTGATGTTGTATATCATGCGTCTATTGTGGAAATGCCAAATATGGCCCTTGCGCTATAAAAAAGCAATCCGTCTGGCATCTTTTTATTCGGGATTGGTCCTAGGTTGTTGTCAATAGCATCTTATGTTTCACCTGTGTGCAAATTCAACTAACTAAATATTAATTGCTTTTTATGGTGTGATCCCAATGTATATATTGTTCGCTTGCCATGCTAGATGGTGAATCGTGTTGCATTTACTTGTTTTTAAATGACCCTCAACCAAATTCACTTTTTGGTGGACAGTGAAGATTTTTGTTCAATCACATATTTGAGTCTTAAATAGATATTGTTCACTTTATTCAGTATTTGCAAGTTCTGTTGAGTTAACTTGTTTTTAATCTTACCTTTAGTTCTTTTTCTATCTCCTAGACCGTTAAAGATAGAGTAAAAATTTCAGCGGATTTGAAATCTTCGGAAAATTTTACTTTGGATCCATACCTAAAAATACGATTTTCTTTATATAAATAACTTTTAAATCGAATATATCTTTTATATTTTCGCACGAGATTGTCACGTCACAGCAACTTTCCCTTTCCAAAAATAAACAGATTCATTTCGTGCCCTTCGCGTTTAAAAAAATTACATTTCCTTTCCTCTTCGATTTTAGAGGAAAGAAAAAAATAAAAAACATTTTGACAAGCACTGTTTAGTTCTTTTTCGTAAAAGTGGATTCGTTAAATATAGATTAAAAATTTCAACGGATTTGAAATCTGTGGAAAATTTTACACCTGAATAATACCTTATAACACGGGCAACGCCGTGCTAGCCAAGCAGTGGCTAGTATGCTATACTAGCCACTGCGTAGACAGCACGGCGTTGCTCGTGACAGTTCTTTTCATGGGTCAGGTGTGACCACGGCTCGCTAACCCCCGGTGATTGCTACGAATTCCCATTTGGTTTGCTTCGCAAACCAAATGGGAATTCGTAATCTATTGGATAAGAGCCACCATGGCGTTGCCCGTGATGTTGGTTTGCTTCTCAATCGAAATGGAAATTCGTAGCCTATTGGAATGAATTCCCTGCAAATTGGATGAGATAGAAAAAAGAAATCATTTATCAATGAAATAGGAAAAAGGACTCAGTTTAAGCTTTGTTTCATTAGTCTGCTTACAAATCGTTCCTCGGAGAAACAAACGGATGTGGAAAAAATAATTTTAGAATCTGTAATTTCTTTATGGTGATGCCACTCTAAAGAAAACAACAATAATATTAAATGCCACTAAATTAATTTTAAAATGTTCTAGATAAAATTTCAAAATTCGGGCGTGAAATAAAATTGCAAAGAATTCGTACTACATGTGTGCCGAATCCCATTATTGTAAGTGCCATAGATTCGTCAGGACAGTTCACACACACACAGATACTTCTTTTTATAATATTAGAGATTATTTAGTCATAGTGAATTTAATTTTGTACATCTTTTGAGGTGATTATGAACTTTGGAAAACTAGCAAAAGTGCATGATCCTTGCACCATAAAACCCCCAAAAAACAACCAACCCAAAAGAAATTTAATACAAGCATCAATATTAAAAATTGTTCAAAAAATTCATTATTTTCATAGCTGCTCTTAATATTATTGATTCATTACTGTCATTTTAATACTTTTATCATTTGAGTATAAAATCTCTACTTTTTTTTAAGGAAGTGTTTGTCTGTTTGCCGCAAAATCCTGACGATTCTATGGTACTTATAGTAATGACATTTGGCACACAAGTAGTCCGAATTATTTTAAATTTTTGGGTCGTGGCGAATTTTAAAATTCAATCTAGAAGATTTTTAAATGAATTTAATAGTTTTATTCTCCATCGCTTTTTTAAACGAGGAGAACTTTTTTTACCCGTGTGACCTTGCAGTCAGGGTTTGGAACCATGCCAAGTTCTTTTCGGCCGCAGAACGCGGAGAAAATTATTTCTTTCGTTTCCGCTTTGACGAATAAATTTCTAGACAGACGATAAATCTTTTAACTGTAGTCAGTTCTTTTTTTTTCTATCTCCTAGACCGTTAAAGAGAGAGTAAAAATTTCAACGGAATTGAAATCTGCGGAAAATTTCAGTTTAGACTGATACCTAAAAATATGATTTTCTTTAAATAAATAATTTTGTAATTGAATATATCTTCAACGGATTTGAAATCTGCGGAAAATGTTACACCAGATTAATACCTTACACCACGGGCACGGGCAACGCCGGGCTAGCCACGCAATGGCTAGTGTTGTATAAAGGAAATGGTTAGTAGATTTAGAACGTACATAATGTTATTCTAATCTTCATTCTAAGCGGAAACTATAAAAAAAAAATACTTAAATTTTTAAACACAATGTGCACTATAAAATGTTTAAAATGATAAGATTTTATTTATTTTACTGTATTGAGTAACCAGTCAAGTATTCAAAAGAACACCTTTTTTTTAATCCAATAAAATTTACTTGAATGGGATTTTTCTCAATTAAAGGATCAACACTTATATTACTACACAGAACGCAGATCTTACAAGGAAAGAAAAACAGTCATCTTCAAATTTTTAATGAAAATTGTCAATAGATAGTGACATAAGACGGATTCAAATTTATAATCTCAAAGTATGTGAAAATAACATTTAAACCTGTATTTTGGAAAATTAATTCCATCATCCGGAAAGAATATTTTTCCGTACCAAACATAGACGACCGTTTCGAGAAGGTCTCAAAATTCAGTACAGTCATCGATCTGATCAAGGGCAGATTCCCTTGACCCTAGAGCCCAACAGTTAGCTGCTTTTGTCACGACTCTCGGGACCTATAATAAGTCTTTGATGCTGCCGTTCGGGTTAGTCAATGCCCCGTATTGCTTCTCGAAATTCATGGCTCTATTATTACAAGGTTGCGAGGAATTAAGCGTCCCATACTCATCGACCTTAAAATGAAATAGACACAGCATGGGCCCGCAGCTTCATGATATGTTTTCCAGTTCTCGGTTTCAAGATGTGTCACGTGGTTGTGGGTAAAAGCATGAATCCTACATTATTGATTGGTTAAAGTGACAATCCACCGTGATCAAAAACACTAGTCTGCTCTTCCATAGCCAATCGGTGAATTCGATTTGTGTTTTACCCTTCAGAGATCTTACGACAGTGACTCCGCCTACATGGTCTGTCTATTTCATTTTAAAGTCGATGCCCATACTTGGACGACGTAGCAATCTTTTCGGAGTCCAGGGAAGAACGCATGAGGTCTGATGACGTGATCTTGAAAAAAATAGCTTCAGCGAGACTGACTATTAAGCCATCAAAGTGCAAGTTTGCACAAAATTGCGTTAAATACCTTGGGCACATGGTAGGCGGTGGTGCAGAACGCCCACCGAGGCTAAAATTCAAGCCGTGCTTGATTTTCCAACACCCCACAACAAAACGCACATTAGGCAATGCTTAGATCTAAGCGGGTATTGTGCCAGGTACAGGATCAATTAAAACTAAACGGGCAGCGAAAGAAATGCGCCGTTTATTGCAATGTGCTTGGGACAACAGTAAATTTTCAGGCAGATAGACTTTCCAAATTAGTTACAATGTTCAACAACAGATGGCGATGCAGGAGATTTGCGAGATATGTAAGAAAACGCAGTCTCTGAGTCGTCTTTTTGCTGTAAGCGTGTGCTGTTCACAGATTGCAAGTTTGCTGTAAAAAAAATAGTTTATTTCTTAGAACAGCGGATTTTTTTCGTGTTGGAATTACACCGCCTAGAACTGTGTTGTTGCAACAAGACAAAGTTTTCAACAGAAGTTTAATGTAACCAAAGGATCGAAAAAAGTACAATAAAGGATCTGTTTGAAAAATTTCAACGGATTGGGAACGTGAAGGATAAACGTGCTGGAAAGGTAGGGCGACCGAGTATGACAACCACAGAAGCCAATGTACAGCTTATGCAACAGAGTGGGGACACTTGAAAGACCAGGTGTACCGCCAACAATCCAGAAAAAATTGCGCAACTGGATCAGTACATCTCTTCTGCATGTGAAGCCATCCCGCCTGAGACGTTCGCTTGGGTTTCTGATAATTTTGTACTGAGACTACGCCATATTGGATGCTGCGCATGGTGGATATGTGGAAAATATTGTAGCATAGATGTTTTCCAGACTGCAGCGTCATCTGTTGTTGAACATTGTAACTAATTTCGAAAGACTGATTGAAATTTACTGTTGTCCCATGTACATAGCAATAAACAGCGTATTTCTATCACTGCCTGTTTAGTTTTTATTGATTTTTCAAATAGGCTGGTAATTTTTGGAACACCCTGTTTATAAAAGGGTACTCTATCATAGCAGAGCCGTTAACCCGCGCTTTGAAAGTTAAAAACAGAAAGGAAGAAGTGGAATGGACAGCGGAATATGATCAGGCATTCCACAAACTCAAACAGAAACTGCTCCATCTAGCAACAGCTTGATGGAGCAATGGAACATAGTGTTGAAGGAAATGCTTCATCACGCAATTAGAGAAGATCCGAGACAAATGGGATCAGCAACTACCCGTCCTGTTCGCTGATCGAGAAGTGCCGAACACGACTACGGGAGTTTCCCCTTTTCAACTTCTGTATGGCAGAGAAGCTCGTGGACCTCTCTCAGATCTCAAATCCTCCTGGGCTGGTGAGATACACCTACCAACAAAAATCTCTCAGTCAACCGTCGATTATCTTCAAGAAAGGAATGTTAAAATGAAGAAAGCGTGAAATTAAACGTGAATCTTTGACTGCTGCTCAGACAAATAACATGGTGATATGATCTATCCAATTGCTTATGCCAGTCGGAAACTGACCATTGCACAGCAGGCTAGGTCTACGATTGAATGGGAGGCATTTGCCACCCTTTATCCTACTTTAAAAGTGCTCCTCAATCTTCGAGATTGCAAAGATGGGCTTTTGCACTACTATTACTTTAATAGTAGTATAATATTACTTTAAAATATTGCTCTGGTTCAAAAACGCCTCATGCTGATGCACTCTTACGATTATTGTGAAAAGTGTAAACATTTTTATAAAAATTTGGATGAAGTGAAAAATAATTTAATTTCGATTTTCAGTGACATGCTTAGTTAGAATTCTGTTCTAAAATGTATTTAAATTTCTATTAAGTGATTATATTATTTTGAATTTACGAAATGTGAATTTTATAACTGGGACAATTTCATAGCCACCATAATTGTGTACAGCACATTTATTTCTATTTGTATTATCAGTGTGTATTATTTGTTTACCTATATTGCTATATCATTCAAGAAGGTTTAGATTTATTTTGTGTTTAAAGTCAGGTAGTGTATACCGGAGGAATATTTTTTTTTTTTGATTTTATTAATATGAATGTGTATTTGAATATCAATATGTTCAATATTTATGTATTAAAAATTTGTATATCCATAAAACTCTATGCATATTGCTTGAAGAAAGCAGTATAGAGAAATTTGAGCTGCTGCTAAGTAAGTGCTGTGAAAATGTGCAGTTAAATGAATGTACACTAGATTTTAGAAAATATTTTCAAAATTAATGGGTCTGTATAAAAGAGGAATGGGCTAAATGTTTCAGATTGAGTTGTGGCATCAACACGAATATGTTTGTAGAATCCTTTCACAAAATTTTTTAAGTATGGAGAGGGTTATTTAAAAAGCAAACAGGGGAAAAGAGTAAACAAATGTTTATCTCTTCTTTTGCAGTTCTCCCTAGAATGTGCCATGAAGCGATTAATAAAACTAGAAAAGGGCAAGACCACTTGGAAGTCAACCGAGATACACAAGAGACATAAATATACAATTAAACTTCCCAATACTTTAATTCAGCAGAGTTTCGAAAATACTTGGGAGGTAAAAAGTGAAAAAACAATAGGAGAAACATCAACCACTGATCTTACACTCATTGCCATAAAAATTTGCGCACCAAGAAAAAGACGTCAAAATGAAACGAAATTTTACAAATGTAAGTACTCCTTTGATATAAGTAAGTAATTAGAAAATCAAAGAAAAGGGATAATTTATTGCAGAAAAAAGCACAAATGAACGGAAGTTTTAATACTCTGTTGGACCCCCTCTAGCGCGAATGCACGATGCGATACGAGAGGCCATTGAGGCATACAAGTTCCGTATGATGTCCTGAGACATTTCGCTCCACAGTTGCTGTAAAAGCGCCTCTAGTTCGACCAAACTCGTAGGGTGTCCAACTTGCCGTCCCAAAGTATCCCAGATATGCTCGATTGGTGACAAATCTGGGGATCGAGCAGGCCAGGGAAAGGTGGTAATGTTTCGGAGGCAGTCTTGTGACATCCTTGCTGTGTGTGGCCGAGCATTATCTTGTTGAAAAATACCTCCTGGGAGCCCTGCCATGAGATGCATCACATGTGGCAACGATTTGACGAAATCAACTATCAGCTATAGATCAGAACCAGCATTTGACAATTGGTCGGAACCAGCTTTTGGCAATAGGTCGGAACCAACTGTTGGCAATAGATCAAAGCCAACTTTCGTCGATTGGACGAAACCAACTTTCGTCGATTGGACGGAACCAACTTTCTGCGATTGGATGGAATCAACTTTCGGCAATTGGACAAAACCAACTTTCAACGATTTGACGAAATCAACTATCAGCAATAGATCAGAACCAGCATTTGACAATTGGTCGGAACCAGCTTTTGGCAATAGGTCGGAACCAGCTGTTGGCAATAGATCGGAACCAACTTTCGTCGATTGGACGGAGCCAACTTTCGTCGATTGGACGGAACCAACTTTCCTCGATTGGACGGAACCAACTTTCTGCGATTGGATGGAACCAACTTTCGGCAATTGGACGAAACCAACTTTCAACGATTTGACGAAACCAACTATCAGCAATAGATCGGAACCAGCTTTGACAATTGGTCGGAACCAGCTTTTAACAATAGGTCGGAACCAGCTTTTGGCAAAAAATTAAACCGACTTTCGACAATGGAACGTAATAAACTTTCGGCAGTTGGAATGTACATTGCATACGATGTATACATTATTCCACTCTGCAAGCGCTTAATATCTACACTCATTACCATAAAAATTTGCACACCAAAAAAAAGTCGTAAAAATGAAACGAAATTTTACACACGTGAGTACTACTTTGATATTAGTAAGTGATTAGAAAATCAAAGAAAAAGGATCATTCATTGCAGAAAAAAGTACAAATGAACGGAAGTTTTAGTACTCTGTTGGACCCCCTCTAGCGCGAATACACTATGCGATACGAGCGGGCATTGAGGCATACAAGTTCCGTATGATGTCCTGACACATCTCGTTCCACAGTTCTTGTAAACGCGCCTCTAGTTCGACCAAACTCGTAAGGTGTCCAACTTGCCGTCCCAAATGATCCCAGATATGCTCGATTGGTGACGAATCTGAGGATCGATCAGGCCAGGGAAGGGTGGTGATGTGGCGGAGGCAGTCTTGTGACATCCTTGCTGTGTGTGGCCGAGCATTGTTTTGTTCAAAAATGGCTCCTGGGAACCCTGTCATGAGTGGCATCACATGTGGCTGAAGGATGTCATGGACGTACCGCTGGGCTGTCATTGTGCCATGGATCAATATTAGGGGTGACCGTGTATCGTAAGCAATGGCACCCCATACCATCACACCAGCTGTGGGAGCGGTGTGTCGCTGTAAAGCGAAGGCAGGATTGAGGCGTTCACCACGGGGCCTCCACACACGAACACGATTGTTATGACTGCTAAAATTGAATCTAGATTCGTCGCTGAAGACGACCTAGTTCCATTCCGTTGCAGTCCAATCCCGTCGTGCGCGACACCACTCCAAACGGAGGGGTCGGTGGGTGGGTGTCATTGGCAGCACACGTAATGGGCGCCGCGATACCAGATGTCCTTCAGCCAGGCACCTTGCGATGGTTCTGGAAGACACAGGAGCCCGTAGTGAAGGTACTGCCTGTGTTTGGATAGCGGCCAATGAGGCAGTTGGCTCTACGCGATGTGACGGTCTTCTCGACGAC
Source organism: Metellina segmentata (assembly GCA_947359465.1). Classification (NCBI taxonomy): domain Eukaryota; kingdom Metazoa; phylum Arthropoda; class Arachnida; order Araneae; family Tetragnathidae; genus Metellina; species Metellina segmentata. Next base: position 104,856,768 of record OX375880.1, read on the forward strand.
TGGTCTGTCGAGGGCGTCTTGAGCCTGGTCGCCGTGTAAATGACGTATTTTCTGTCCACTGGCCCAACACCTCCTCACAGTAAAATCAGAACGGCCTACTTGCCGATCTGACCTCCCAGCTTCAATCATCCCGATGATTCTTCCCCTCTCGAACTCCGACAGCTGCTCATATTGTCTTCGATGGCGGCGTAACGGCATGTCTACCTCAACATTTCATTTGCAAAAGATTAAGTTCACTCAAACAAGCTCTGCTTACCTGTTTTATACTCCAAGGAGAACGAAGTTCAACGCCCTCTAGTGGCATTACGCTGCATTTCTGATCATTTGCATATCTGGCCGACATGTTCCTTCATGCCAAGTTTCGTTACGATCCCGCAATTATTTCTTGGTGCCCAAATTTTTATGGCAATGGGTTTATATTAAGAAAGATCCTCTATGTAGGAGAAATTGCCAAATAAAATGCAAAGAATGTGACATTTGTTTTCATTCTTTTTCATGTACATGTCCTGATGGCTTGTTAAGCACAAATATTTGTAAGCATATACATCTGTTAGCACAGATTCTTTAAAATTCAGTCCACGAGACTGAATGATTTAGCTGATGAAACAATAAGTGAAAATCAAGCAACAAATTTGTAATCTGAAGATATTTTTCAACCAAATTTTATCTTGAAATCACTGAGTTCTCATGATGGGAAACTATCAAAAATCACTTGATGGAAAAATGTATGCAGCTTCATATGGTATGATTAAAAATTGTAAGATCAAAACTTCTTTGTAAGCCACAAGATATCATTTAAATCAGGGGTGGCCAACCTGTGGCGCATGCGCCAATCTTGGCGCATTTGATGATTACAAGTGGCCTATTGCATCCTTGCACCTACACATTCTTTGATTACAAGTGAACAAGCATTTTAATCCATGAAATTCATTAAAAGAAAAACAAGGTAGCGAATGAATGATTCAAATTTTGAAAAATTCTCTGTTGCTCTCAGTAACAACTTTACACCAAACATTGAAAGACTAGCGAAATCCAAATAGGCTCAAAAGTCTTATTAATGGTAAGTAATGTTTATGTGCTGCAATAGACATTGTTTTAAGTACAATAGTTAAAGCATTTAAAAAAGTTAATTATGTCTATAAACATACTTTTATTAAAAAAGTTATTAAGAATATGGCTGGACCATGAACGTAAGGTAGAAAAGGTGCTTGAGTTATATGGCGCATCGGAACTCGTATGTGAAAAAAAATTGGCGCATGGTATGTAAAAGGTTAGCTACCCCTGATTTAAATAATGCTTAACATGCTTTAACTCTTAATACAGACACACATGATAGTGAATTAAAGGCTAACAAAGCACCACACAACAAAATTATTAAACCACAACTAAGGTTTTTTTTTTTTTTTTACTAAAATATTTAAACATAAAGCAACTATTAAGTACACAAACCTACATTCGATGAGAAAAGTAATTTTGCGCACAATATTATTAACAGTTCTAACAAACTTCCCCAAATAGACCATGCGTATTTGCTAGCAGAAAGGAGGGGACTCAATTTTAAATAGTTCTCAAATTGTTCCAATTTTTAAGAAAGGAAAAATAAACATATTTAATACAAAACAACATATTTCATTTGTAAATATTTTAATTTTTGTATGTGGTATTTAATCCGAACATGTCCGTTATTTTGCATTGTTTCCATCAATTAGGTCCAGGTTAAAAAAAAAAATTTCTAATTCTCGGAATGATGTAAAGAACTGAAAAAAAAACACCGGTAAGCAAAACGTCCGAATTCGGGACAATGTTATCCATATGATTGTCTCAAAATGTAATATATTGAAGTGTAATGTATGTTTTTCAAAATAAATGTGATTTTTCTTGTGTTTTCCATCTTTAATATTTGTTTAATTTGTAATTGTAGTAAATCATTCTAATACTTAACTAAAAAATATATATATTAAGCAATACAGTGTGAAATTAGAATAACGTTATTTAACTATAGAAATGTAATTTAAAAAAAAAAAGGAAACATTGAGTGTTTTTTATGTAATTGTAGTTTTAAATGGTTATTTGGAATATTTAAATGATTGTAGGATAACTCCTTGTATCGGTGTGGTGCTTGTAAATTCTTAAAACATCTTTATTAGTTCAAATATACTTTGCGCGTGTATTCTTAAAACGAGCGGATAAAAATGCAAGGTAACATCTAATATGTCCACTTATTGTTTACCTCATATTTATTTGTTGAATTTCAGAAAAAAAATTAAATTCAATGTAAATTTATTCTTAATAAAGCTTGAGTGTTTGCCTCAGAAAATATTATAAAGCTAGAAGCTATTCTAAAATTTTTATTGCATAAATTTTAAACATTTTCAAGCCTAATATATACATTATTCTTCAATTCATGCATCTAAAATATATTTTCCTTAAAATCATACTCGGTCCAAGTCTAATTAGTCCTTGTGTAAAAATGATCGTAAAGTGATAAACCAAACCTTAAAATCATAAATTTTAAGTTTAAGATTTACACATACTTTACTTTTCAATCAAGCAGAAAATCATATTTCTGAGGAATACTTCAAACAGTAAATATTTAAATTTGAAAAAATCTGTGCTTCTTTTAGAACGTTTTAAAAATAGTAGATGGCAGCCTACAACTAAGCTTTTATCCTCTAAAATAATTTCGGTTACGATCCCTATAATCCCTTTCTCTTTTCATCGGTCATCGATTCTGTGACGTAGCGTTGCATTTCTAAGAGCTCGTAGAGATTGTCTCCTTCAGCAGTTTCTGACTAGGAATGTTACAAACAGTGATTTCACAGTAACAGTTCTAACTATGACTGCTACTGAAGAATATCTGTAATTCTAAACTGTGACTGTATCTGATTGGCTGAAAGTAAATTTTTTTCTTAGCTACGGGTTTTTTTTTATCTTATTTTTGTTTGAAAATCCTTAGTAGTTATACTGTTGACTTAAAAAAAAACGACTGAGTCAGTTGCGTCGTGGCCTCTTCGCCGGAGAACCCAGTACAAACCCCAAAAGTTCTTTTAAACCAAAACAACTGAAATGTCCACAACTTTATTTAAGATTTAATCAAAAGCAATACTACTCCTATAAACTTTATTAAACACTTTTGTTCAGCCGATGAGCCGTTTTTTGTAACAAGCCCATAACTTCTTTCTCTAAAGACATTTTTCCTCCTCAATAAACTAATACTGGTAACTTAGAAGCCGCTCATAACAGGTTTTTGCAGGTTATAATATCTATCAATATTTTTAGACATGCATTAGAATACTTGATTTGCTTCCAATTGAATGCAAAGTATTGAATTTTAATTATTAAATAAATAATTGTCATACTTATTTTATCTCCGAATTCTTTTATGTTTACAACACTCAAATCTACGGTTAACTATTTTGATTTGCCAAAGATAATACTGTTTTCCAAATTCATATATGTTACATTTGTCGAGAGATTATCTTCATAATAAATTGCATATAAACACTCAATTTTGGTGTAAAATTTAGAATTTATATAAAAATTTAACCTTGAATGTCATATTTCAAGTCATTTAACCCAGCTCTTTCCAAATTATAAATATGGAAAATAAAGTTGCTAATAACAAAAGAGCGATATTTTTCTAACCTTCACCGAATTCGAAAGATCTTATTTTAAAACACAGAAGGTTTTTTTTAGGATACATTCCTCAAACTATTGTTAAGAGAGCTCATTAGTACTGGTTGCCAAAAGGGTAATCTCGTATAAACAGAGGGTAAATTTCAAGATTTTATTTCATGAACAAAAATGCCAATTATTGACAGTGTCATAATCCATTTTTGTAGAATAGAGAGAGAGAGAGAGAGCTAGGATATTCCATTATAGGAAATATTCTAACGATTAACATTTATTTTGTTTTGAAAACATATAGTCTGACATGAAAATCCAGAGAACCAATTGTTTAAATAAATAATAACAATAAATTTTACATTTTAAAAATTAAACATCACTGTGTTAATCAGGCTACTGAAACTGCTTCGTTTTTACGTAATGCACAGAACCTCGTAAAACGAAGAAGAAATACACAGTAAAAGAAACAAATGTCAAAACGGAGCTTTGGATTTAGAGTGTAAAAGGGACAAGCTAGAGAGTAAATGTAGAGCTCTCTTAAATACTCCCTTCGTTTAATTCCCATAATTCATCCTTGGATTCTAAAGCAACACCGCATGCAGGTATAAATAAAAAGTGAAATTGTCTAACTGAATTTTAAAAAAAATTTCTCAGTGTAAATAATCAGCATGGAGCCATGTTCTTATTCTATACACTGGCGAAATCAATTAATCATCTTCGCCTCCCCCTTTCTTGATTTACTCATTCATTTGAAAAATTATTTCAGAAGCACCTACTTTTACACACATATTTCATTTTTTTAGAAATATAAACGATTTACAAGAGGTTCAAAAGAAACTTTTTGTTTTAACAAATTCAGAAAATAGAAAAAAACAATAGCTCATGTGTCGACTATAAAAATGTAACAAAAAAATAATCCGAGAAAGTTGAAAACAATAATTAATTTGTCATCTAAAATTTTGAAAACCTTTTCTTCTGAACCTTCCTTCCTTTAAACTGTCGAGCTTCTTTTTTTATTTAGCTAAATGCGCGGAAATCTGACGTGTCATAATGCCTACTTAAGTATCCAGTTGAAAATCCTCATGAGAAATCACAATCCGTCGCAGATCAACTGTCACCCAACCAAATCATCGATACTCAGTCACAGCTTTCACTGCTAGCGAATCACCGATCCCGGTCGCAATCTTCCATCGCAGTAGCAGAAGCAGTATCAATATCAGCCAAGGTATCAGCTTAGCGATATCAGTTTAGTCACTGTTACCGAATCACCGCTACTCAATCACTGCTACCCAATCACTGTTATTTTGATATTTGAGTAACAGGTAAGAACTGTGATTCACAAGTATCGGTGATTGAGTAGCAGTTCTGTGAATCGCTTAACATCCCTATTTCTGACAAAGGCAAAAGGGATCAAAATACTTCATTTTCACCAAAAACGCTGTTCTTTCTATGTCACTGTGTTAAGCATGCATATTATTAGGAGCCAGACAATGAAGAATATGGAGTTCTGCCGCCGTTGAGACGTTCGTTCATTCGACCGCTAATCATGTTAAATCAAAACATGCTTTGACTTCAGAATTCTAGAAGAAATATTTATTTGGGAAAGGGAAAATATTATGTTTGTGAATACTCATGATAAAAGAAACAAATATCAAATCAATAGTATATCGGTAAGGTAAGGTAATTTTTAGTTAACGTGGTACTAGAGCAACAAAACGGGCTATTGACGACGGTCCGGGATCAAACCCTTTAGGGAAAGAACCGAGGACATTACCTCGTAATTTTGAACCACGGTCAGATGACTAAGCAACACCTGAGCTCAATAGTATATCGGATTTGTATTGGTATAAGCCGACCAACCGGTATAGTGATTAAGGTGTTAGTATTGAGATTCGCAAGAACTACACGTTCTCCTTTCTCCTAATAACAACAAGAAAGTTTTATATATTCCAAGAATTCTTTTAATAAAACCATTTCATTTCGTTGAAACTACAACAATGTTGCCATCTCGACACCTACAAATAATAAAATGCTAACTAACTAGATTTATTAGATGCGCGTGTATCTTTACATTTTCCCACCTTTTGATTTAAAGTTAACAAACTAATCAAAAACAACACATTCAGACAGTCAGATAATGATCAAATTCAAAATCAGTACAATTTGAATAGTTCAATCCAAAAATCTTGAAGGAACGTTGACAGTTCTTCTACTTCTGGTGATAACAATCCCTTTGTCCATTGCTGGAACCTTGCTTTCATCAACAGTGGATTCGCTTGAAGAAGATATCTCCAAAGGGAAAATTCTCTGTATAGGGCGAACCGTCTCACCCCCAAGATGTCTTTACTCGAACCACTCTAATGTTTCCGTCTTTACCTGGATACACTTCCACTACTTTTCCCATAGGCCAGAAAATCCTGCGTTTTCCGTCATTTTCGACGAGCACAATGTCCCCAACCTTTAATGTTGTGACGTCCATCAACTTCATTTGATACTTGAACAAGTTGACTGAGGTACTCACTTCTAAATCTTTTCCTCAGTATATCTCTTAACTGTTGTTGGTGTCTGTACCTTTTCGTGAGATTTACTTTGTCAAGCTGATCTAAATCAGGCTCTCCTACCTCTGTAGTCCCACTCAGAAACATCGCCGGAGTCAATGTAATGAGATCGTCTGAGTCCTCGTAAACGTGAGGGGTCTGGAATTTATAATTGCCTCACAGTCGCACAATACACTCACAAGCTCTTCATAATTAAGCGAAGATTGTCCTAAAACTCGACGTAACAGCTTCTTCAGCATCTGAATCATTCGTTCCCAAAATCCTCCCCACCAAGGGGCGGCTGGAGGATTAGATATCCATTGAATTCTTCGTGTAGCTGCTTCAGCTTCAATGACCTCCCAGTTGAGAGTCCGGAAGAGATCGTCAGCCCCTACAAAATTACTTCCATTATCACTGTAGATAGTTTTCGGTCTTCCTCTTCTTGTAATGAATCTACGGATTCCGAGCAGAAAACTTTGGGTCGTCAGCGACACTATGAGTTCTAAATGGACGGCCCTGTACACTGCACAGGTAAAAAGGATGATCCAGGACTTCTTCCGATCTCTCAACATTAGCGGTCCCGCCAAATCTACTCCGGTAACCTCAAATGGCGAAGCGTCTCTGACTCTATTCTTAGGTAATGCAATAGGAATGCTCTGCATTCTTTTAGCTTCGTGTCTTTTACATATGAGACAGCGTGACAGGACTCTAACGGATGGTCTTTCTAGTTTTAATTATCCAAAACGTTTCTCTCAGTTTTGCCATCAAAACGTGCACGCCAGCACGAGACATTTTTTTATGTATATCAGTAATCAAGTACTCAACAAGCTTGTGATTTCCTGGAAGCAATATTGGGTATATGAAATTTTCTAGGTCTTTTCTTTCCGTCAACTTTGTCTTGACTCGCAAAAGACCTTCTTCATCTTTAAATATGCAAATGGACTTCAATTTTTTGAGATCTTCCGAAGTAAATGCCTCTTGCTGTACTAATCTAACAAGAACCATTTCAGCGGCAGTAAGTTCAAATACCTTCAATTCTCCACTCACCCTTTTATTTTTTCTCAATTTTGCATTCGAAATAAATCTCTGCATCCAAGCAACCATTCTTAAAATCTTGTGGTACCTTGAGAAATATCCGGTAATCCATGAATTCACTTCAGCTTTACAACTCAATGTTGTTACAATATTCTTTTTTCTTTCAGCAGCAATTTCCTCTCTATTTTCAATAGGATTAGAGTGAGGCCATTCATCTTCTGTTAGTGGCAACCAATTAGGCCCCTCCCACCATCTAGATGTGATTAATTTTGTTACAGAACATCCCCTCGAAGGCAAATCAGCTGGGTTTTCAGTTCCAGGGATGTGATTCCAATCTTCAGTTCTGGTCAAATTTCTGATCTCCTTCACCCTGTTATAGACAAATGTCGCCCATGGTTCGTTTCCTTTAATCCAGCACAAAGCAGTTGAAGAATCAGTCCAGAAATATGTTCTTGTTACTAGTAGTTCAAGACGTTTAATGATAAAGGAAGCCATCCTAGCTCCAATGCAACAAGCTAACAACTCAAGACGAGGAATTGTTGATTTCTTCAGCGGAGCAACTCTCGATTTGACTTGAAGAAGCTGTACTTTGACTTGCATTGCGTTTTCGGATCTCAGGTAAACCACAGCTGCATAAGAAGACTTAGAAGCATCTACAAATATATGGAGGCTGTGTGAAGCACCATCATTCAAGGTCATGTATCTGGGAATTTTCACTACTGACAGCAAAGGTAGTTCCTCTATCCACTTTGGAAACATCTTCTTTATCTCCTCAGGCAGCTCAGAATCCCAACTTAACTTTTCCCTCCAGCTCTCCTGCAACCACAACTTTGGTCGGAGCGTGAACGGACAGACAAATCCGATAGGGTCAAATACTTTCTGTACGATGGATAGAATGGTCCGCCTCGTCAATGGAAGTCCCTCCAAACTAATGTTGTTTACATCACAAAATAGAGAATCTTCCTGCTTGTCCCATAATAGTCCCAATACCTATGTAGGCTGAGTTTCAATTTTCATGTTATTTGTATCAGTTTGTTCCCAACCTCTTAGATCAAATTTGGCTTCGGACATTATTGCAGTAGCATTTGAGATAAATATCTCCGCCTCTTCTTTTGAGTCAACCGAGGTCACACAGTTGTCAACGTAAAAGGAAGTATGCAATTTCTCAGCAACAGTTTTGTAAGAGGATTTGCTTTGCATAAGATGAAAATTTATCACAGCTCCAAGCAAAAAGGGACTGCAGTTCAGGCCGAAAACTACTCGGCAGTGACGAAATTCTCTAATTTCTTGTTCGGAATTCTTCCACCAGAGGAATCTCAGAAAGTCGCGATCATTGTCATTGATTGATATTTGTAGGAATGCCTTTTTTATATCAGAGATAATTCCTATCTTCTTTTCTCTAAATTTAAACAAGATTGTGGGTACTAGTTCAAGCAAATTTGGACCTTTTGCCAAACAATCATTCAAGGAAAACGAGTCTTTCTGCTTACAAGAGGCATCAAAAACCGGTCTCACCGACGTTGTGGAGTTGTCTTTGAATACTGCTCGATGAGACAAATAGTGTACACCCTTTTCTTGTATACTCTCTGGCACTTCCTCTATCATCCCTAACTGCAACCATTCAAAGAAAACTGCATTATAATCATCAAAGCGTTCTCCGGATCTGAGCCTCTTTGTGGTTGACACTAATCTCTTCTCAGCAACTTCTCTGTTGCTAGATAAGTTTCCTGGATCATTCACCCAAGGCAAGCTAACTTCATATCTCCCTTCTTCGTTTTTTCTCAAAGTCTTGTGAAAGTGATTTAATACTGCCTTTTCTATTTCTTCTATAGGTGGAATTTCACATGAATCTGTTATGCCTATGGCTTCCAGCTTCCACAAGTTCTCTAGACGATCGGCGTGTATTAGCATGGAGGTCACGATCGAGGATGTATTTTCCTCGGAAGAACGTCCACACATTTTACCCATGACTACCCATCCAAACAATGTCTGTACAGCAACTAGACCATTGTCTAATTTACGGAGTTCTCCGGTTAGAACTTGTCCAGCTATGTCTGCTCCGAGAAGAATTTCTATTGGTAGATCGCCTTTTCCCACATCTGTGACTACAATATGCATTCGATTCAACTCTGAACAAAGTTCTGGGGGTAACCTTGCCACATGGCCACAAATTTTATGTTGCTCCAATAGTTGGATACCACGACAGTACTTGCCATCAAGACTACTGACAATCAATTGGTAGCAGTTGTGAGTTTTCCTACCAGAAGTTACTCCTCCAAACAGAGCATGCACTAAGCTTTCGGAACCAACTGGTCTACATCTCATCCTTCGAGCCGTCTCAATATGTAGGATCTTTGAGAACCAGTGTCAATTAAAGCTCTGACTGTCTGTTTTCTACCATTGACTTCGATATTTACTAACAAAGTTTGTAGAAATACTTCTTCTGTGGCACAATAATTGGCTAAAGACACGTTTTGTTTTCCCTCTTCATCACATTCTTTCGCCTCGTCTCTTTTCTGATTTGCAAGCTCCGAACATACTATAGCCCAATGTCTCTTTGAACAAATTAAACATTGAACTTTTGTCCTACACTGTTTTGCTCGGTGTCCTAACTTGAAACAGATAAAACATGCTTTTTTTTCCTTTATGAGATCATGTCTTTTACTCAACGGCATTTTTTGTGCAGTAAAACAATCTTTACTTTCATGTTATTTTCCGCAGAAAATGCAAATGATCTTCTCATTTCGCTTTTCAAACCTTGCTTCACTCGAAAACAGATCATTGGCTGTGGGAACCGAAACTTCAACTTGGCCTCTTTTCTCTCTACGTATTCCACCTTCCAATAATTTAAATCCCGCTTTTGCAAGTGAAATCCTTTGCTCCCCTTCTACTTCACTTCTCAAGAATAATAACAACATTTTTAATTTGTCACAGTAAGAATTTTCTTGCGAGGTAACTGCTGATTGATTACGCAACCATACTCGAAATAGATCTTCTGGAATGCATGATTCCACAAGTGGAAACAACATGGCAGCATATTTATCAGTTGTCATTCCAATGGACTCTAATGCTCGTAAATACGACTCCAATTTATCGTACAACGACGCTACATTACATTTTCCCCTTGGCTCCTGAACATTTCTGATTACAAGACCCAGCATTTCTCGAACATAAAACTCAATTAATAGTTCTTCCCTGCCGAATCTATTTTTTAAACACTCAATGACGTTTCCATAATTTTCGGCCGTAGCTGGGAAACTGTCAACAATGTCACGAGCTCTACTCCCAGGAACAGTTGCTTGATACAAATAATGGAACCTGTCTTCATTTTCCATTTCAACATCATCATGTATACGTTTAAATTGACTCCAAAAAGTCAACCAATCCTTTACTTCTCCTCCGAATTGTTTAAGCTCTACTTTGGGCAATTTCAGTTTACGTCTACTTGAAGTTGGAGATGAAGCGATGGACTCAGCAGTATTTAATGGTAAAACTTCACTATTTAAATGCATCTCTACTTTTACACACACTAAATCCATTTTTTCCTTATACGCTTCGATATTCGCAAATTCAAGATCGAATTCTTCATCTGTTTCGAATTCCGCATTCAAAATTTGACGATCAAGAACATCCAATTCAGCAAATAAACGCTCTAAAGTAGCTGTTTTGGTTTTTGTTATTTCTTTATCGCGTACTTCTTTCAGTAACTCCTCTAAAATACAGTTAACCGTTTTCGTAAACGACGATCGTACTGACTTCCGAGTTCGTTTTACCGCTTCCATTTTCAGATGAATATTAATACATCAACAGAGTTTACTTTCATTAAAAATATAAATTTATTTCCACTTACGGTTTATCACGTCTGGGTGGTCACCAAATATTGAGATTCGCAAGAACTACACGTTCTCCTTTCTCCTAATAACAAGAAGAAAGTTTTATATATTCCAATCAGCTCAGGTGTTGCTTCGTCATCTGACCGTGGTTCAAAATTACGAGGTGTTGTCCTCGAATCTTTCCCTTAAGGGACTGATTCCGGACCGTCGTCAATAGCCCGTTGTGTTGCTCTAGTACGACGTTAACTAAAATTACCATTACCATTACCATTATATATTCCAAGAATTCTTTTAATAAAACCATTTCATTTCGTTGAAACTACAACAATGTTGCCATCTCGACAACTACAAATAATAAAATGCTAACTAACTAGATTTATTAGATGCGCGTGTATCTTTACTGTTAGCCTCTAGATCGGAAGGTTCCTGGTTCGAATCCGGGTCCGGGCATGTATGTTTGAAAGCGTCTGATGTAGAGGCGACTGGTGCACCTTAAATCTGTTGTGGCCGAAAGTCCTCACGTTGGGTTGGTGTGGAAGTTTGGAGAGTGGGGTGCCAGTTCAGGTGTTACTTCGTCATCTGACCGTGGTTCAAAATTACGAGGTGTTGTCCTCGAATCTCTCCCTTTAGGGACTGATCCTGGACCGTCGTCAATAGCTCGTTGTGTTGCTCTAGTAGGACGTTAACAAATAATTACCATTGTATATCGCATTTCTGCATCTGACAACACCAATTTCACATTCGAAGTTACGACTCGCAAAGTGGCGACAATGTTGTTTGTTGTGATTTAGCTTCGAAAAGATTTTTCGAAGTTTATAGTTTATTTTATAATACGAATAATATTTTAGAAAATGACACAAGTAAATGTCGCTAATGCGAACTCTACCATCCTTCTCGATGCAATTTGCTCAGCATATAATTGTAGCAATAAAATTGGAGAAATCGTTGAAGGAGTTACATTTCACCGGTAATTCTATAAACTTTTAGTGCAAATGATTCAAATTCTACAACTAGAAAATTCAAAATTTATTAAATTTTTTAAGAGTTCTGGTTTTGCTTTGTGTTGTTATAGTTTTTTGCATTTTTTATGGAAATAGTTTGGAATAGTAGGATGATAAGCACAGTTGGAATGTTTTAACTGTTTATTGTATTGTTTATTATTTAGCGACAAACATTAAATAATGAAACTTGTATCTCTTTAGAAGCTGTATATTTCACCATGTGACACTTTCCACTAAGTATTAATAAAAAGAATTATCACGGGCTAAGATTTCGTCTTGACAGAAAAACTTCTAGATTACCAAAATATTTTAAATACGAAAACTTGAAAAGTTCGTTTTTTTTTAAAAAACAATTTCATCAGTTTTTATAGGAAATAAGACCTCATTACCACCATTTTTAATTCGCATTACTGTTGTAATGAGATCAATTTTACAGACATACCATTTCTTAAGAAAATAAACAAAAAAAATTTTACGAGTATTGCGCCTTCCTTAAATGTTGGTAAAACCTTTATGTGTTTCTCATTAACAATTGCAGTTTTATCAGTGTACTTCCTTTTTCTTTTCTCTCTGAGGTAGGTAAAAAATTCTGAAAAATTTATTAAGTGTTATTTTTTAGTTTTTCTCAGATCTGTTTAGATAAAACCTTGGTAAGTTTCAAAAACACCAGAAAATATAGTACAGTTACAACTTGCTTGGTTTTTTTTAACCTCTGAGGGGTGTATTTCATCCAAATATGACCCCCATGGCTTAAATCCCTGATCTATTGGGTCATTCTGAAAGTTCTGCGCATTTTGAAATCAAAGCTAGCTTTGTTATTATTTTGCTACCGCTGATAAAAAGTGACCTTGAATGAAGCAGATATCTAAATTCGATCTTTTCTGCTTACACTGCATAATTATAACGTGTTGTGGCATAATTTTTGTTTCACTGCAGTGCTAAGAATGGAGATACAGGAAGTTCATTTTCGTCATATGCTCTTTTATTTTAAGGAAGGAAAAAATGGTAGTCAAACTACTCGCAAAATGTGTGCTGCATATGGACATAAATATGCTGTTTCTGAGGCCACAGTTTGAAGGTGGTTTGATAAATTTAAGTGTGGAAATTTCAGCCTCGAAGATGATGTCCGCTCTAGACAACCATCCTTAGTAAATGGGTTTCTGTAGTATGGTGAGACTACAAATTAATTGTTTATTATGAATTGTTGCCACAAAATCAGACAAATTAGGAAAAAAACTGTTCTCAAATGTCAGTATTAAAAGCATAAATAGAAGCAAAGCGGCCAGAACTGACCAATCGTCGAGGTGTTTTCTTCCAGCATGACAATGCTCGGCTTCGCATTACATTGATTGTCAGACTATGACTTACTGAGCCTGGCTGGGATGTTTTTTGTCACCCCATATTCATCAGACCTTGCCCTTTAGATTTTCACCCCTTCAGGTCACTTAAAAATTCTCTGAACGGCCTGGAGTTCCAATTCTTTGGAGACTGTCAAATAGTACCTCAACAACTTCTTTACAAATAAGCCCATTGATTTTTTTTTTTTTTAAAGAATTTTCCAGTTGCAGGAAAGATGGCCAAAAGTCATAGAAAAAAATTGTGCTTTTGTGATTCAATAAAATTTATTTATGTTTTTGTACTGCATTGTTGAGATTTATCTTAAAAAACGCGCAGAACCCTTTCCGGATGGCACAATACAAACTGAGACTCATTTGTCTGACACGACCTGCACTTTTCGATGCATGACCACTTTTGATATTTCTGACCAATAGAATGTATCATTGGATTCTTTCAATGTGTATAGATGTGTTATTCAATCATTAAATGTATTATAGTCAAAGCAATGCTTAAATATTTAATGAGTATAAAGATGCCACAGGCAAATTTTTTCTACTATTTTTTATCCTTTGTGGCTTAGTGTATCTTTTTCAGTTAAATCAAATCAAAAGCTTCTATTTTCAAAATTTTGGTGACTTGGAAAATTCTTGAAAGGTTAATGTATGTAGTATCCGATACGTTACAACTTCTAGACGATTTATTGCTCTATTTTTTCACTTTTACATTAGCATTAAAAATTTGTACTATTGATGTCGCACGTACAAGAACGAAACTTACAGTTTTGGATTATTGAATTATCAGTTTTCGTAAAACGAGGAAGGAAGTTTCTTCAAGCACGTGACTCAGCACAGTGAAAATCTATTTTTAGACTAGAAATGGACAGAATATTTTATATTATACTAGGCACTGTGTCTAGCCCGGCGTTGCCCATGACGTAAGGTATTAATCTGGTGTAAAATTTTCTGCAGATTTCAAATCCGTTGAAGATATATTCAATTTAAAAATTATTTATTTGAAAAAAATCATATTAGGTATAAATCTAAAGTAAAATGTTCTGCAAATTTCTTTAGAGATTCCGATTTTACGAAAAAAACTTAACAATCCCAGTCAATATGTTTTTTATTTCTTGCTCTCATTGAAAATGAGAGTAGAATGGGACTGGAAATGTAATCTTTTTCTTTTTTTTTTTTAATGCATAAGTCTCCTCCGCCACACAAAATCAAAGCGGAAACAAAAAAAAAATTCTGAGCATTCTACGGGACGTTGAAAATAAAGTTGGCGTGGTTACAGCTAAAAAAAAATTAAAAAAAAAAATATATCACATTTAAAATTTGCACATAAATTTGCAGATTTCGAATCCTCGAAATTTTTACTCTATCTTTAACGATCACAAATATAGATACTTAGACTAGAGAATAAAAAAGCCCTAACCCCAGTCAAAACATTTGATTTGATTTGTTTCTCAAACTAGGGGGCTCCACCCCCTGCTCGCTTACGCTCGCCAACGCCCGGGGATTGCTACGCAATCCCATTTGGTTTGCTTCGCAAACCAACACTCCTTTTTCATATGGCATTTGGTTTGCTTCGCAAACCAACATTCCCTTCGCAGAGTGAAACTATCTGAATAATTTGTATTATCCTGATTTCACTTTGGGGTCCATGACATCACAGTGAGGGATTCGCCCCCTGCTCGCTTACGCCCGCCGACTCCCGGGGATTGCTACGCAATCCCGTTTGGTTTGCTTCGCAAACCAATACCTCTTACGCAAGTGATTTCACTCTTTTTTACTTTAACACTTAATGCACCCTAAACTAATAGTCGCATGAGTAAAAAATCTTCTGCATCTTGTTTCCTGTACAATTTTAAGTAAACCCTGTTAATCTCCAAACTTTACGATGTGTACTTTGTACTTTCTCGGTAAACCGTCTGAGAACAGAGGGAAAAAAGCGAGCCTTTTTCCTCGCCAAATAAAAAGAAATCGCTTTTATGGCAATTGTTGCTACGATAAATTTGATATCTGGCAAACCCGATAGTCAAAAATACAACCCTCCGCAAATACAATGCTCCGCGAAATAAAAAATACGAAATTTTTTTCACCAACTTTTGATTGCATCGAATTTTTTTATGAACCAATTCTAAAAATAATGGTACCGTTAGAAAGAGTATAGTCTGAAAATACTGCGCTATTTTCAAAATAAAACACTAATAGTAATACGATATAGATATGACAGTTTTAGTTAACGGTTGTAACAAAAAGTAGCGAAAATATCCGAAGATTCCGAATTTTGTATGACCCACTTTTGATCGCATCTTATTTAATTATTAACCGATTTCAAAAATAATAGTACCATAAGAAAGTACATTCTGAGGTATACTGCGATATTTAAAAAATTAAAAACTTATAGTAATAAAATATAAATACGGCAGTTTTTAAAAAAAAGTAACAAAAATGTCCTGATTTTTCCCGAATTTCAAAAAAATATAAGAACCAAATTGAAATTTAAAAAAAAACTCGACGAGCTGCAAAAATTTACGTTGAGAGGTACTCTTTAAAAAAAAAATCTCGGCTGAAGACTAAAAATTTGTATGTGTTTTGCTCACTCGCGGAAGAAATTTCGCTTCCTCAATTTTGACACTTAATAAACCCTAAACTAATAGCCGCATCGGAAAAAAATATTAATAATTGTCCAGGGAATACGATGAAGAACAAACCATGTTAATTTCTTTTTTTTCCGATCAGTACTTTCTCGGGAAATTGTCTAAGAATCGAGCTAAACAACACAGTTTTCAATCCTGTGGCAGCGGGTAACTTTTTTTTAATATAGAGAGATGAAGTAAACCACTACAGCCGTCTCTTGTAGTGGCAGTGGACGACAGCAAAATGGAAACTGCGATGTGTAGATCAAGCTCCGATACTCTGTGTGCAAGCTCCCATACTCTTCTTTATGTCACCAAAAGAATTTACTGTACGATATTTTATCGCACGACCAAGATTGATGTGTTCTAGTAGCCTGTTAGTTAACATCGAGACAAGAATCCACTTTTTAAAAAAATCCCAGGTTCTGTGAGAAAAGAAAGTCTATATGATAACCAAAATTGATAATAACCTTTCTTTTTATGACTGTCAATAGCTTTTTTTTTAAAAAAAAGAGTACAAAAAATTATGTTTAAAAAAAAAAATTTCACATTTTCTTTTTAATTGACAACTTTTGCATATGCCTTGATTTTGGTAATTATAATAAATTGCAGGTCCTTGAAAAAAAATTTCTTAGTTTTGAAAAGTCCTTAGAAGTTTTTGAATTTTTTTTGGACAAAGGTGTGGGAATCATGTATTAATTCTTATTTTTTGCAAAAATGTTTGATGAGAGCATACATTTAGAAACTCTAAATATATATTTTAGTAATTTGTATAAAAAAACACACACACTGGATGACCTTTGTCTAGGAAATTCTCAAAATGTACAACACTGAATAACCAAAATGAGAGTGACACTGACCATGCCCGTGTGGGCACTTAGTACAGTGGTTTATATACATGGATGCCAATGGTGATTGTGTCACGCTGGCAGAAGAGGGCTGTTATATGCTGTGATTTATCTTTAAAAAAAATTCCTTCTGGTACCATGGTTACAAAATAATTCCTCATTTTCAATTCCATATCTTCATCTCTGACCAGGAAGATGCCCACATAATGCTAAGTAAATTGCTAGAATAATTCTAAAATGATATTCCATCACTCTAATGGATAGAACATACTCCATTGCTTTTTCTCTCATCGAAAAATATCTGGTTAATTATAAGGATCATAGAAAAGGACCAATTTATCTACAAAAAAATCCTTTCTCAATTCCATATACAATACAAAGTCCCAAATCCGGACGTCTGGAATTGTTCAAAATCCGGATGTTTTACTTACTTGTGGTTTTTTTCTGTTCTTTACATCATTCCGAGAATTTAAAATTTTTTTAAATCTGGACTTAATTGATGAAACAACGCAAAAAAATGGACATGTTCGGAGTAAATACAACACAGAAAAATTAAAATATTTACAAGTGAAATTTGCTGCTTTGTATTAAATATGTTTCTTTTTCCTTTTTTAAAAAATTGTTCCTACTTATGTACTGTATGCAAAGGTTCACAATGTGGATTTTGCTATATGGTGGCCATCTTGAAATTGATTAGATTGGCTGCCATCTTGTTTTGACGCAAAAATTTGATTAGGCAATTAACGCCTTGGATACTACATCTCCATCATGTCATTTTTTTAAACCAATGTGGACAGAAAAAATTTTTCTTTAGAGAGAATTTTTTAAGGAACATCGATTTTTTTATGTCAAACCATGAAAGAAAACAAGAATCTGATGTTGCTACATTTTTATGAAAACCTTATTAAGAAAGCATTAAAATTTTTATCATGATCTTCAACATCTGTTTCATATTTAATTAGCTTTTTTTGTACTTTAAAGGATTCATTTTGTGCCTGAGCCACTAAAATGGCTACCAAAATAATGTTTTAAGAGGGGACGTTTTTGCTACTATTATGCAAGTACTTTGGCTGTAGCAACCCTGGTATTTTTCCTGTTTCTGAATAGAACTTTGACGAGTTTAAAACACCTAGGACTACAGCACAACAATAACAAAGTACTTTCTTTTTGACTCTCTCAGAGACACAAGCTTAGCCAAATATGTCCCTTGTGCCATAAAACCCCAACTAGGAGATGCAAGTCTAACAACCTGAAGTTTTCAATGCATGACCAGTTTTAATCTCTGACCAATATAACATTTCCTATGATTCTTTCAATTTTTTTTGTTGTAAAAATGTAGTCAATTCAATCATTAAATGTGATGTATGGTAAAAGCAATTCCTTCAGCTACTCAGAAATCTTGTGATGCTCATAGGTTTGAATTGTTTGTAATTCATTTACAGTAATGAAGATAATTTAATTGTTAAAGTGTACTATTCAGTTATAGACAAGCTTTTATTGTATTCAGACATGTATATTGAGACTACTAAGAGTAGCTTTTTAATGTATTAAGTTTATCTATTTTCTGTTTTAGATTCCCTCTATCGAAGCCTGAACTTTTATCAAAATGGTTAACAGCTATGAGAAAAGATAAATGGGTTCCCACAAAGAGTGATGTTTTATGTAGCTTTCATTTTGCAGATGATCAATTTGTTGAGAACAATGGCTACAGATTTTTAGTAGCAAATGCTGTTCCCTCAAAATTTGAAGTTTTAGCTCCTCCAAAGGTAAATTTTCAGAGTCCTAGTTTTTATTAATATTTTATTCTTCTGTGTGAAATAATAACATTTGTAAAAATGGGTTTGATGTATTTTCACCTTGCATCTTTTTAGTACTAAGTCCAAAATCCAGACTAATCAATGTTTTCTTTCTCATGCTTTTTCTATCTTCCCACCTCTTTCCCTCTTCAATTTTTAAAAAACAAGGTATTCAACCTGGACCAAACTGATAAAATGACGCAAAAAAAAACCCGGACATGTTCAGAGTAAATACTACACAAAAATTAGAAGTTTTGTAAGTAAAAACTTCTTTGTTGCATTGTAAAGTTTGTTGCATTGTATTAAAAGTTTGTTTTCCTTTTTTTTTAAATTATTCCTCTATTTATGTATCTGCTATTTTAGTATTGCAAACCTGTTCCGGACGTAAATAATAGGTGTACAAATTTGCAAGGTAGCATTAGATTAGGGTTTTTTGACAAAAAAACTGCAAATAATCCGGAATAGCCAAGTTCATGAGGATTCCGGATTTTGGACTTAGTACTGCATATTGTTTTTGTTTTATCAATCTGCATTCAATTCTGTGCTTGATGCTTTTAAGCTTTATCATCATTTAGTCATAATTTTAACAGGGTTCCCACAAGCCTTGAAAAGTGCTTGAATTTCATTTTCGTTTGCAAGGGCCCCGGAAAATACTTGAATTTGGTGCAAAGTACTTGAAGGTCCTTGAATTTATTTTGAAAATTTTTAATCTGGAATTTTCTTGAGAATGAATCGGCTTGAAACGCATGCGCTTAGAAGGCGTGGTATTATTCCGATTCAGAAGAATACGCCAAATACGCTTGTTCATCTAGGCATGTGTTTATTTTATTTTCTCATGGTCAGTGGGATTCTGTATCAGTTCGAACAAATAGGTATAATATCTCAGCTACTTTACTTTTTCTTTTTAAAAGAATTTTTCTTTCCCATAACATGCTTGGAATATTGACTAGAAATATTTAGGAATTGTTAAGTATGTGCATGGTGATGAACAGGTTACATTGCACGAGAGGTTCTTCAGAAAAGTTATCTACTAAAATGGGGGGTTAAAGAGAGAATTTCTGCCTTTTTACGATAGTCCTTAAAAAACTTGAAAAGTACTTGAATTTTTTTCCCACCAAAGAGTGGGAACCATGTTTTTGGAAAACAGACTAAAATCATTACAAAGAATGTATCCAATGCTGATTTTTTGTCGGAGTTTTGATAAAAATGTTAAATTGAAATTTCACTGTATTTTCCTTTACTGTCTTACTATATAGAAAACTGCTCCAGGCACAAAATCTAAGTACTGTCAGTCTCTTTTGAAAGAAGTCTCATATATTTTGAGTAGGGATGGGCTGGGTGAGGTTTCGTCTATGAGACGGTTGGAGATATCTTATTATGCAAACACCTGAAGAGCCAATCATTTCTGAGTGTGCCAGTGTGATTCTCTCAATAATCCCCTATAGAAAGTAGGCAACTCCTTCCACGACAACAGTGGACTTTCTGTGTGTGCAGTTCTTATGGTAGACATTGTGCTTGTACATCTGCATGCTAAAATTATTCAAAACCTTATTCGATAATGGATCTTTGAATGTTTTAGTTTTGTTTTCAGACATTATTTCCCTCTGAGTGGGCTGCTCGACTTTTGACAATCCGGGATATTGAGAGTGACAATAGGAAAGGCTATGTTGTGGAAGCTAGAATTCCTCTTGTTAACAAAGACCAGTTTACAGAGTGGCTGAGTGCCCATGAAAAATTGGCTCAAGTTTCTTATGTTTTGCTGCGAAATTATCCTACAACTAGCAAAAATTTATGCTATAAGGTAAGCAATGTTTTTCATTTTTTTCACTGCCATGTGCATTTATAGCACTTTTTTTTCTATTTATGTGAAACACTTGCCAATTTGACAGACATTTTACAGTACATCTACAGTTTTAATTTATTTGTGATTGGTCTTCCAAAAAGTACATCATATTTATATTAGTTGCACTGCCAAATATACTATCACTAGCAGAAATACCCGGCTTTGCTCGGGTTGAATTAATAATATGTTGATTGAAAAGTCTTTAATTATTTTTCATAAAAGAATGTTAGCATTATTTAAGTATACGGGGAAAAACATTTATTAACAATTTAACTTCTCCGTCGCTTCTACAGATTACTTCGGACGAAAATATGCATATATGTTGTATCCAACCTTTTAATCCATTTCATATTCTTCACACTTCTGCTGAAATTGATTTTAAGTTTTCGAGTTCCCGTGCATTCAATTTCAGTAAAAATGATGAATTTTCGGTGGATTGTCTTGCACTTAGTTTTCATATGAATATGTTTTCATTGCGCCATTCTTTCATCTAGTAAGCGATATTTTCGAATTTCATCATCAATATGAGAAGATAGTAAATTAAATTTTTACAGCATTCGTTACTAATTTAACTTGAAACAAATGCACTTTTCCAGAAAATTCCATTTGGTGACATGTGGAATAACAGAGATTTTGTTTGAAATACATGTCACCAGAGTAGACAAATTAAACCCAATCGATAACAATTTTTTAATAAACAGAAGGTTGATTTTACAGCACTTTTACAAAAAGAAAATCACTTTCAACGAACGATTCACATGCATCTAAGTTGTGTAAGAACAGCTTCAATAAATAGAGCAATCAACCTCGACTTTCTGTCTCTTAAGACATAAAATTTCAATTTTTCAAAATTACTTAGTGTGATATTATTCCAAGATCAACTAAGTCTTGTTAAAAATTCCCGTTTCTCCAACACACATACAGTTTTAAATTGAACCCTTATGGAACTTTTGAAGATCAGAAATTTGGTTCCTAAATGGAAAGCATGTATCTATTTAGAATGATAGATGTAGTTACTTGACTATGGCGTAAGCTTTCAATAACGCCCATGAAACACGAAAAACAAATGAAATTTAGTTTATTTTAATCGGCTTTCTATGAAAAGCTATATCAAAATTTTGAAATATATTTTGAACTACGTTTTAATTAATCGTAACCCATCTTATTTTAAAGTTAGTTTTGAAATTTTTCATGTCATTTTAAAATAATAAATTACACACTTAAAAAATATTTTGATTTGTAAATTTTATTTTCTACACGCTATTACGTATTCAACCAAAGATTTAAAGAAAGTTGGTGGAAATATACATATACCACCACGAAAGTACCCATGTCTAGTGATATTTTGCAGGAAATAAATAAAATCCAACTCCTAAATAATAATTCTGGAATAGGTAATATTAGGGTGGTCACAAGGTATATGGCGAAATTTTTTTTTCGCCCAATCTTCCATGGCACCTCCCTAAAAGTTGCCAATAGGCTAGAAACTGTGATTGGCAGAATTTCAGCTCAATCTGATAATATTAACCCGTGCCTCATTGAGGTTAAAGTTAAGAAAAACAGCGATTTTTTAGCAAAAAATCGTAGTTTTTGCTCCTTAAAATCGAAACTATTCGTCCTAGAAGCCTAGTTCTTGTCTTATTTCATAGGAAATTTTATTGACTTGAAGTTTGAACTCGTCCTATTTTTTTAGTGGAACTGATAGAAGGCGTATTTAGCATTTTTCAGGTAAGGTCGTAGTGGATATCGTCAAAAGTGAATTTTCATTGCAAAGCCCTAAAAACATTACAATATTCAATTACATCTGCTTTCCAGATTTTGCTTTTGTATTTTTCATTTTGTACATTAAAAGACTTTTGTTAAAGGTATTTTCAAAAATAAATCCAACAGCATTCAAATTCATAAAGAAGGAATTAGTGGTAAAGAAGAGGAAGCAAATAGTAAAAATTACAACAAATAGTGTTCGAATGAATTTTATTAATTATGTAGTTGAATTATACATCCTTATATTATTATTATTTAAATATACAAATTAAGTGGTAATTACAAATTAAGGTGATAATGTCTTAGATATTGTAGCTTTTGAAGAGTCCGGAAAATTTGCGTATATTCAGATACGACTTGTAAAAGAAACTACCGGTGTTCTTTATCTTTGTTCAAAGAGGAACTAAAGTCTTCAATTAATTTTACTCCTCTCAGCAGTGTCATCAACAACCTTTAAACCGTTCACTATTTTGTAACTTTTAAATAATGTTGATTTTCACACCATATATCGGGATCAGTATTTAAAAAATCTGTATCGATTTCAAATCTGTTTTAAAAAATTTTAGCTCGAGGAGAAACAAAATAATTAATTCTTTGTCCAATAAATGAAAAACTTGTTGGAGATTGAGTTTTGGTTTTACATCCTTATCATCACAATCATCTTCATCATTTTCTACTTCAGACTTTAATTTTTTAACCATGCTTGTTTTGACATTTTTTCCCAAAGTACCATCGAAAAATTAAAATGCAACTTGCTCTGAGTTGAGATACTACAGCTGGTTATTATTTTAGATAGGGCTTTGTCTACAACCTCTTTATCAATTTTCTTGTATTGAACTAAAGATTTTAATAATTGTAGGTCTAGGTTGGAGGGCCAAAGTGGGTTTGTGGGCATTGAACCATGCTTTTACAAAAATATTGATTATAAATAAACAAATATCTTCAATACCGTTTCTCTCTAAATCAGTTAACGAAAATTGATCCCTGAAAATATACATTTTGAGAGAATTAATGGCCTTTGCAATCCATCTGGCTTGATGAATAGCACAAGATACTCTAAAAGTAATGTCTTTTTGAGTAAGACGCCCAAATGAATTTAGCAAGGTTGGATGAATTATTTTTATTATTATCCCTGGGCTGTTGGTTTTTTAATTGTTCAAAAAGAAAACTTGAAATTTGGTCTGGATTACTTATTTCATTTTTAATATTTTTAAATTTTACAACCTGCTTTGTATTTCTTCTTCTGGAATTTTCGAAAAACTTCTGGCTGAGGACCAGTGAATGTGCCCATTTTGAAATTAAAAACTACTTTTAAAACAACTTCTAAAATATGGTGGCAACATGCTAAATTCAGAAGGTTTTTCTCTAATAACTATTCTAGCAAAACGCAGGTTCCCTTAAGGTGACCAGTATTTACTGCCGTGGTAAAAACGCATTGCCTGGATTTTCCCAACTGCACTCAGTGCTCAACTGCTGATAATACAGCTTTTGACTGAATTATCACAGTTTTATTTTCAAGGATTGGAACACTTTTCAATTGTTCTTCATCGCCACAAGTAATCAAAATCGCTATCCGCTCTACATTTTCTTAATTGAACAAATCTGGAAGCAATTTCCCATCCCAGTGCACAACAGCTCCCTCTAAATCGGAATTTCTAAATCTATTTTTGATCAGTACAGTTGTTTGCTGTCGGAATTTTGTCTGCGGATTCGTATGACACTTCTACACATTTTTCAAGACACTTCAAAAGCTACAATATCTAAGACATTACCACCTTAATTTGTAATTGCCACCTAATTTGTATATTTAAATAATAATAATGTAATGATGTATAATTCAACAATATAATTAATAAAATACATTTGAACACTATCTGCTGTCATTTTTACTCCTTGCTTCCTCTTCCCTACCCCTAATTCCTTCATTTTAAATTTGACCTTACTTTGAACTTGCTGACCTTACTATTTACTTCTGAAAATACCTTTAACAAAAGCCTTTTTGTTGTACAAAAGGAAAAATACAAAAAGCAAAATTTGGAAAGCAGATGTAATTGAATATTGTAATGTTTTTAGGGCTTTGCATGAAAATACACTTTTGACGATATCCACTACGACCTTACATGAAAAATGCTAAATACCATCCTATAAGTTTTAGCAAAAATAGTAGATGAGATCCAACTTCGTCAATAAAATTTCCTATGAAATAAGACAAGAACCAGGTTTCTAGGACAAATAGTTTCGATTTTAAGGAGCAAAAACTACGATTTTTTGTTAAAAATCGTTGTTTTTCTTAACTTTAGCCTCAATGAGGCACGGGTTAATATTATCAGATTGAGCTGAAACTCTGCCAATCACATTCAATCATTGGCAACTTTTAGGGGGTGCCACGGTAGAAAATCGAAAATTGATTTTTTGTGACCACCCTAAGGTAATATACAGGAACACATAAGCAAACAGAAACAAAATTCCAATACTTAAAAAAGGCAGAATTCTGTAAAAAAAAAATCTGTTCTAGTATGTTGAAGTCTGATTTCCTGAATATATTCTAAAGTAAAACAATTCGACAAAAAACTTAAACAATATTGATAAAGACAATGATTTATAAGCAAAAAGAACACATATTTATAATACTTGGGAATCCCCAAATGTGACCGCAACCATCTCGTTTTCAACTCAAATACCCAATAAAGCAATTATAAATCAAATTAAAAAATTAAACATTAATTCTGAGGTTGCCAGATACCGAGTAGCAAAATTAAGATTTTATGATCAATGAGTTGATCGTTTGGGCTTTTCGTGCTCCATAATAAAATTTAAGTAAATATTAAATAAATGTTCTAATTATTCTTTCTTCATCAATCAAATATTTATAAATATTATTTTTCTCAGGGAAAGATGGAAAAATTCAGTTCAAACATGATTATAATTTAATTTATTTTAAGGAAATTGTTTTTCGATCAACACTGGTAAAGCAATCTGAGATGCGTATAGCAATCGTTTTATACTCAATGTTATTTCTATGGCGATTTCAAATTGCTTAGGCCTTAGGTCAATTTTAGGCCTCTTAGGATTCGAATTTTTCTAAATCCTTTCTTAGTGCACCCCTACGGTATAAGAAGAATCACCCTGCAAAATTTCAGCTTCCTAGGACTTGTAGTTCTTGAGATACAGTGATGAATCAGTGAGTGAGTGGTATTTGAATTTTATATATATAGATAGAATTTAATTTGTGTTGTGGTGGCTCACAATATTACCGTAATTTTTTAATGAGACATTTGATTAACTGTTTTGCAGGCTGAATATGTGTGTATGTATGGCTCAACAAATGAACGTGCTCCAAAGAATGAAAAATCCTGTCCTGCCCGACTGCTTGTTAGAATCAGATCTGATCCTAAATTCAGGTATGTAGTTATAGTTATTTAGAAGTATGCTATGCGTATACAAGTCTAGATTTGTGTTAAGGTTTATACATGTAATATTGGGTATTTTGTACAAATCTGTAAATATTTTTATGTATATAAAATTAATTTCTTCATTGAATAAACCTTAATTTAATTTTTGTACCTTATGCAGAATATCTAGTAATATGTGTCCAACTAAAGTTAAGCATAACTATATATTTCACTTACATATGTGGCATAGAAATTAGGGTAATTTATATATTAGTACATGCCTGCAAACAAACATATAAACAACATAAAATTGTTGAAATTATAGTCATAATGTATGCATAATTGGATGCCGTGAGATGTGTTATGGATGACACGCTTTTCCATCAGATTTAATTAGTTCCAATTTCATCATTAACTTGCAAGGTTTGCCTTTTAGATAGATGTCCAAATCACTTTTCCTATTGCATACTAGTTTTCCTTTTTTTTATATAGTATGTCTATTCCCAACCACTGAACTTCAGCCACAGCCAGCAAAATTCAGCCACTACAGGGTGCTTGATTTGAAGTATCTCAATTCAAGCTATTGAGCTACATAACATTGCTACAACTCTTTGAAAGTACTAGCTACCCTTAAGCAATATGAAATCAACTGCTACAGGATTCATTTGCCCATTTTAACACTTAGTTTAAATAGCTTTATTAGTGGTGTGGATTTGTGTGATTATGCTAAAACTACACAGATTGGCTACCCATTCTAAGATCAACCTTTGGATGACCAAAACAAATAAGAAAGCTTTTAGAAGAAAAAAACCCAGCTTATAGCTTTATTGGTTTAGAAAATAGGTTTAGATGTTTAAAAATAGATAATTGCCTTCTTAAATGGGGTGCAATTAAGGTTCACATTCAAAAGCTAAATGTTGACATGTTTTGCCATGCACTTTATTCGAAGTAAGAGTAAGACCAGTGAGTACCAAAAAATTCTGCTTACTGTATTTGATTTACTTTACTTCATTTGGAGGTATGAAATGTGCATATCGATACAGTACGAAGTCCCAAATCCGGACTTCCGAAATTCGGGATTATCCAAAATCCGGACGTTTTGCTAACCAGTGTTTTTTTGTTTGTTATTTTTTCAACAATTTTTAAAGAACAAAGAGTTAAACCTGAACCTAATTGATGAAACTAAGCAAAAAATGGACATGTTCAGAGTAAATACTACACAGAAAAATTACATTTGCAAGTAAGATTTGTTGCATTGTATTAAAAATGTTTTTTTCCTTTAAAAATTATTCCTATTTATATTTCTGCTATTTTACTATTACAAACGCAAAATTCGCATGAGGGAGGTTAGATTAAGGTTCTTTTGACAAAAAATACAAATAATCCGGTAATAATCTGAATTTCGGAATAGCCGAGGTCCGGGAGATTCCACATTTGGGACTTGGTACTGTAGTTATGTTTCTTTCAAATGGGTTGAATAAAGATGAAAGCACACTACTATCAATAGATATGAACAATAAGAAACTAGCACACTCCACTGGCTGTTCCTTTTCACTGTTGTGTTGCTTGAACCATGACATTGACAATATTGCCTAAACTATACATTCACATAGGCTAAGATAATTTAACTCATTCAAAAAAGCCGAGATAATAGTCATAATTTTAAGCTTATACAGTCAGTATCGGTTATATGGTCAGCTCAGTGGTCCAGAAAAATCAGACCATATAAACGGGGTGACCATATATGCTGAACAATACTACACTGTTTAATTATGGCAGGATTATATTCACCTATCGGAATATAGTGCTCATAAACAAATAATTAAACTTTTAAGAACATTTTATAAATTAATTCGCGAAGTTAAAACTATATTAAGAAATATGCAATGTTTTTTCAGTGAACTTTATTAGCTTACCTTACTTAGTTTCCGTTTTTATTTTGCGCAGAAGAAAAATTTGTCAGCAGACCAGAAAAAAAGAAAATTTTTTAACATAAATGAACATTCTTATTCGTCACGTAATAATCCAAATGAAAAAAAATTTTCCTTTACTCTTTTCGTCTTAATTTCAACATACTTTTCAAACAGGGAGATATAACTTCAACCAATAAACAGACATGTACACTAGGGTGGAGCGAAAAACACGAATTTTGGAAATTGAAAACGCCTATAGTGGGAAAAGTTAAGGACTACCATGCTTATTAATAATACAAAATATGAGCTAAATCAATTAATATCTTCAGGTGCCAAAATCACTTTGAAATTTTGCCAATTTTTTCACAAAAATAATAATAACGCATTAAAAAAATTTAATACATCTTATTTAAAGCCATGGGTGAGTGAAATGAACTTCCCTGCGTGTAAAAAAAAAAGTTTTACACCTAACATTATCCCAGAAAAAAAAAATCCCCTTTTATCTAGAGCGCTATCACGCGCGTCTCCACTCCGCTCAATAGACTCATCATTGCGACCACGCGTTTACACGGGCGCTTCCCCTTGTACATATTCGCTGTTTTTGCAATATGAAAACAACCCAGAACTCAGCACGAGGAGGTGGCTGCATAAATAGTTCCACCCACCCCCCCTTAAAGTTTAAGTTACTAGCTTACCCTAAAAAATTAAACTGAAGTTACTGGCAAGTGGTTTAGCTTAAAAGTGGTTGATATTGGCTTTTGGTTTCAAATCTGGGTAAAGCAAGTCTAGAAGCAATTCTTGACCGAATAAATCCATCTCATGCTTCTGTACCACATACTGTACTATATGCTTAAGTTACTAATTTAACGCAACGTTCTACTGCTTGTGAATGGCATGGAAAGTTAAACATGTTACTATTGGTTGAAACATCTAGAATCATAGACTTGAGTTGATCATCAGAAAGAGATACTGTAAGTGGTGGATCTGTTAAGGAGTCTTATTGCCATTCAATTCGATTTATGTAATCGTCTGCTTTGAAGTTTAACGTGGGAATTTTAAACTCTCGAATATTCTTTTCTACATTATTTTTTGTGTCTTTATTTTAAATTCTTCTAAGGCTCAATTCTCTGACGTGTTTTCGATCATCAGCTAACATCACCAAAATAATATTTTCTGGATGGACATAATAAGCATTTCTTTTCAAAGTTATATCTACTACAATTTTTAAATCCTGTGGCAAAAATCTCAATTTATTTAAAATATTTGAAAAATGAAGATTCCCGTAGCAACATGATGACTGACTTTTAATTTTAAACCAAACCTATGAGTGTAACTTCACAACATACTCTGTTAATATTTTCGCTTTGTATGTTGGATCTTCTGTTGAAATATATAACCTTAAAATTCTATTTGTCGTCGTAAACCATTTTTCACAAGATTCTAACATTTTTCCAATTTCTCCGCTGTATTCTTTTGGTCCAGTGGTTTTCCCTTCTAAATGTTGCAACAAATGACGTAAAGGTAGCTGGGTAGCTCATTTGTTTGTAATAAAAAAATAAATCAATGCACAGGACGTCCTAAAAAGAGCTCGATATTTCGAATGACTCCATTTTTAAAACCTGTTTTTACCACTGTACCATCACAACCAACCACTTGCATCTTAGAAAGATCGATATTTTCTCCAAAAAAGTTGAAATACTTGTTTTAACACTTTGAGAATAGCTAGTTGGCAGGGTGGTAACAGAACCGGGAAATCAGGGAATTCTCAGGGAACTTTTTAATTCTGGAAATATCAGGGAATTCTCAGGGAAAATTTCCAAATTTCACAAAAAATCAGGGAATTTTAAATTTTTTTATGAAAACTGTAACTACTGTCGTTTGTGGACTATTTAGAGATGCGCGATTACAAGTACTTTTGAGAATAGAATAAATCGTTTTCGCCGAAATTGTAAGTCGTATAAAGAACACCGGCGTCGTAATTTTCGAACCCATCGAAAACCGCCGCCGTGGTTTTCGCTACCGGAGCGTCTCGTCGCTATGAGGACAGCGATACAACTTGTGGTATACAATTTTAAATTTGTGTAACTAATAATGTTCTTGGGAGCATTAAATTAATATTTTTTGCTCGCAATTATATTTTTGTAGAATTTTTTGGTAAAACTTCAGTCTATGTTTTTAGCGGTGTTACGGCTTTGACGCTTTTTTTGCGAACTAAATTCGCCAAGGAAGGAATTATTTCAAATGAATCAATGAAATCAACCGACAGTTCAACGAATTTTGAAAGAACTTTAAAGAATACTAGCCACTGCGTGGCCAGCACGGGGTTGCCCGTAACAGTTCTTTTCGTGGGGTCTGGTGCTTACTAACTAGGTGCTGCTCGCTAACCCCCCGGTAATTGCTACGAATACTGTTTGAGAAACAAACCAAATGAGAATTCGTAGCCTATTGGATAACAGCCATCATAGCGTTTCACGTGGTGTTGGTTTGCTTCGCGAACCAAATGGAAATTCGTAGCCTATTGGAATGAATTCCCTGTGAAATTCCATTTGGTTTTGCGAAGCAAACCAAACTATGAATATAGTGAACTATGTATTTTTTTAACTATGTAATTTGGTAATTTTAGTTAACGTCGTACTAGAGCAACACAACGGGCTATTGTCGACTGTCCGGGATCAGTCCCTTAAGGGAAAGATCCGATATAGATTCGTCAGGACTTTGCGTGCAGGAAACAAACAGACAGACTGACAAACACTTCAGTTTATAATATTGGAGATTCAAAATGAAAATTTAACCTTTTGACTACAACTATCGATATAACAAGCGCGATTCTTCCTTGGCGCGATTCTTATAACTTTCAATGCACTACAGGCTGTAATCTAAATTATTTCTTGGCGCGATTCTTATAACTTTTAAGGTACAACTGATGTGCTGGCCGTTGTCTAAATTCTTCCTTTTCGCGATCATGGTACAACTGCTGTACCGGCCGTAGTCTAAGGCCCGGTGCACACATCCGATTTTTCAACATGCGGCACCGAAGTCCAACTATGCACACATAGCCGTGAAATGACACAAGTACTCAGACATTTTGCGCCATTTGCGATTATTTTTCTATCGATGAAAACGGGTTTATTTCGCTAACTTAGAGTTAAAAAAGTATATTTTGAAACAAAATAGTTGTTACAGGATCAACCATTTATTAATCACTTCAGTCCGGAGAAGCGTGTGCGGCGATCTGCTGCGCCGTACTAGCGCGTCTTTCTAGGAATGACTCTTCGTTGCGTGGACGATTCTATTTTGGAACGTGGGTAGGTCGGTAGATATTAAACTCGTGGAAAGTAGAGCTTTAACAGTTAGTGAACTAATACATGCAGATATATATGGACTCAATCAATCGAAGATGAGAGATTTCTACTTCTAAAAGAGGAAAATGAATCTGAAGTGGAAAATATTTGAAGATACAGTTAAAATCGTAGAAATACAAACTTGAAGAAAAAATTTAAGTGTTGCGTGGTGACAACAGTACAAGAATAACCAACAGAGCTAAGACGGGAGATGCACAAAAACTATTGAGGTTTCCCTCAGTCCGGTACTGGTAATATTTTAACAAGTAAATAATCAATCATAGCTCACTGTGGATCAAAACAAGTTACGAAAGAATCGAACTGAAGAATCGATTCACTTATTACGA
This sequence comes from Metellina segmentata, assembly GCA_947359465.1. Taxonomy (NCBI): domain Eukaryota; kingdom Metazoa; phylum Arthropoda; class Arachnida; order Araneae; family Tetragnathidae; genus Metellina; species Metellina segmentata. The sequence continues at coordinate 104,888,021 of OX375880.1, forward strand.
GTTAATATCTACCGATCAACCTACGGTCCTAAATAGAACCGTCTACGTAACGAAGAGCCATTCCTAGAAAGACGCGCTAGTGCTGCGCCGTAGGAAACTGCGGTACAAATTGCACGCCAAGTTGGACGTACATCGCCGCGGTGACGCCGGAGGCATGTGTGCACTACTCCATTGGATCTAATGTATCTCATACCGCACTTGCTTTACGGCAACGGCGCCGTACGTTGAAAAACCGGATGTGTGCACCGAGTCTAAAGGTTTAACTTTTCGCTTGCCGAGGTTGCCATGGAAACCATAATAATCGTAATTAAGATAGGTTGCCTTAACCTGCCCTAACTTGCTACTAGAAGTGCGCCAAAAAACCCCCGCCAAGATCGTTGAAACAGCTTTAAACGTAGACTGAAGCTGTTCCAATTCTTTATGTATATTTGCGTTTGATTTTGATGTATATTTGGATAATGTAGGGACAGGTGTAAAAAGTTCATAATATTTTTTAAACAAAATATTTTTTTTCGCATTTTTGTTCAATTGCTATTGTTAGAGTTCCATTAAGGGTTCCAGCCCTTACAATAACAATTAAAATATCTGATGAGAAATAATACAAAACATTTGTGGATTGATTCATTGTGGATGAACATGATTCTTTTACCTCATCTGACCCTAAATATTTCAAAATATTGTCGTGGGTACTATATATCGATACAAAATACGGATCCCGACATTTCTTAAGGGATTTGTAAAATCAGGGAAATTTTTGTCACGCTATCATGGAAATCAGGGAAATATCAGGGAACTTTTTCGAAGATTTTGTTGCCACCCTGGTTGGGTATGAGTGACATGTCCCATATATTTTGATCCTGGTTCTAGTATTAGCACGATATGTTCTTCTGTTACCGTCTTTCTAGCTATCCTCTCTCTTTCTTCAATCATTACTAAAGTGTAATTCTTTCGCTCATTAAAGTATATTCCATATTCTGATAAAGAGGTAGTTTCCTCATTTCTCCTTTTCAGGTAGCTGCGGGTCTTTGTCCTTTCTCTTCTAATTTTACTACGATCAATTATGTTTAAAGAATCATCCTTGTAAATTTTTCCAATATCCTTCGAAGCAGCATTTATTAGAATTGCTACGATCTATCAGAAACAACAGTTCTGTCACAAGCCCGAGCTACATTTGGAAGTTTAGTTCTCGTTTGTGAAGCTGTCGGAGAATTATAATCAATGATTGTGTTTATAGTGTCATTGGAATTCTTAAGCAAATTAAAACTCAAAGTAGCTCCCATAATAGAGGGCGAGAGTATTTTGGATTGTTTTCCTTTACAATCTTTGAGCTGAACGTTTTGGCTCTCTGCTTCTCTTTCTTTGCACTGCAATCTTTTCTTCAAGCATTCTGCTCGTTTTAATGTCAACATTTCCAATAACCATTTTTCGAAATGTCCTTTGATCTGTTAAAAAAGCTCTTTCAGCAATAGGTACTTTCATTTTGAAAGTACAACTGAGAAAGTTCTTACATTTATATATGGTAATATCAAATAGATATTTTTCTGCTGATTCCCTGAAGGACACAACCTTTTTTGGGAAATCTATTTTGCAAGTATTTTTTTAAGTTTCTTAATATTTCTATATGCTTTATGGTATTTTTCAGCATATATATTATTTGTTTGTTTTTTACAGTTGGAATGGAACTTTTCCCCCACAATCCTTTAAGCTCTTTAATTAAAATCGAACATACATCAGCCACATTCTAGCATCTCTTTTATTATCGTTCTGTATGCAAAGATAATGCTTCATAACATCTGCATATGTTGGAAGCATGTTAGGCTTCATTATTTCAGGCATTCCGACTTATTCACAGAAGCGTGTATCCTTAACAAACAAAACTGAACTTAAAGATTAAAAGTCTATATAAAAATATCTAAAATAAATAAAAATATGCAGTAAAATACGCACCAACAAACGAAAGCGAATCAATTTGAACAAAGAACTTAGTTTTCTTCAATAGACTAGATCGGTAGGGCATTTGCAGGAGCATACACCTACTAGATATTTACAAAATAAGTGGGTGGGTATTTAAAAAAAACCAGACACCTCCACTCCATGTGGTGAAATAAAAGTTATTTACACCTTACAAACAAGCAAAGAAAGGGAAGCACCATGGTAGCTAGGAATGCAATGATGAGTCTATTGAGAGGAATGGAGACGTGCGTGATATAGCGCTCTAAAAAAAGTGAAAATTTTTTAATTTCCGGGATAATGTTAGGTGTAACACTTTGTTTTTACAATCTGGGAAGTTCATTTCACCCACCCATGGCTTTAAATAAGATGTATTAAATTTTTTAAATACGTTATTATTATTTTTGTGAAGAAATTCACAAAATTTCGAAATTTCAAAATGATTTTGGCACCTGAAGATATTAATTGATTTAGCTCATATTTTGTATTATTAATAAGCATGGTAGTCTCCAACTATTCGCACCATAGGCGTTTTCAATTTCCGAAATTCGTGATTTTCGCTCCACCCTAATGTACACCTCATGTGCTTGGGGAGGAAGAGAATTGAGGAGGGTGGGTAACACAGACAATGATTCAACGCACAAGAGAAATGGGGGGAGGGAAGTAAAGGCATAAATTCAGGTCCTCTCCAGGGTCACAGACTTTTTTTCCTCTGGCCATTCCCTTTGTTGCTCCCAGTATGATGAAATGTTACAACAATGACTATTTTTCAAAAAAAAACAAAAAAAAAAAAAACAATAACCTCATTGAAAAGATTTAAAAAAAAAATGACCATATAACCGGTAACCAGGAAAATAAAAAGCTGACCATATGAGTGGGATAACCTTATAAGAGAGTGACCATATAGCTGGTATTGACTGTACAAAAGTAATAAAATTGTTTTTGCATCTATGTTTGTGAAGATCTTGTAAAGGAAACAGCAATCCTTTATTGTTGAATCAATAGCTGAATCAATCTTTGTTTCTGTCAAAATTCTATTTTATTTTCCATTGTCGAATCAAAAAAGGGATTAAGTTGCTATTGTCAGAGCATTGAAACATACCCTATCCATTCCCGATGCAAAGCGGCACAGGTTCGATTCCTGTCAGGTGTACTCCTCTCTAGTTCCGTCTTCTGTTTCCGTAAAACTTTCATTGCGTGTGTGTCCATTACTTGGTATTTGTATGTCTTGTGTCTGGTGCAGCATGGCCAAATTTGGCCCTTTTTACGCCATAAAACTCCAAAACCAACCAACTTATGCTGAATACTTTAAAAGGAATTGATATTCAAACCACTTGTTTCCAATTTCAGAAAGTGGCAACCAATCTTGCCTCGCATGTAATATTTAAGCACGTAAAACAAGTGTATTTGGAAAGGCGGCAAAAGTGACGACATTTCGGAAATAGTTTCCATGGATTTTTCCTCGAACATTGTTCTGAAAAAGGGTTGTATAATTTTTGTTCGTTTTCGTATATTCCAAATGGAATAAATCCATACTGTTTAAAAATAGAAAGCAAATTTATTACAAACATAACATAAAAATTTGACAACCTGATCGGCTTAACGAATACATGTAAGATTCGTGTTGTTCTGTTTGGTAAGGTCTATATTAAAGACTTCGAATCTTACAGCACATTGACATTTAATGAATTAATATACACAGTTATTATGTACAGTTGAGATATTTTAAAACAGTTCCGTCATTATCTGCAGCAGTCGTCTCTGCTCGGAAAAAATACGTCAGCTCTCAATGGCGTCCAGGGGAAAAAGTGTCTGTTCTATTAATTTTCTCGTAACTGAATACCAGAATGTGAATGGCTCGTGACAGTCTTGCCTTGCATTCCTACTATAATGCAACTGACTCCTACCAGTCTCGTTGCTCTTATAATGAGTTCTTTCCAGACTAGTAGACAACTACCGTTGTTTAGTATTCCTACAATCGGCCATCCTGATGATCTTTCGTCCTCGAAAGGAACACGACAAACCTAAAAAAACAAAACACAAAACAGTATCTGGGAATACATTGATTCAGTATTAGTTATTGAACCACGACTTCATATGGTCAGCTGCTGTCGACGTCAAGTTCGGTCCTTCATGGTTTCCAACTTTCTCAACGTCATAGCGATCATGGGGTTTCACTTTCTTCACTCGATATGGTCCTAAGAATTTCGGTCGTAATTTCATTCCGACACCAAATTGAGTCCGCTGAATTGCAATAAGATCGCCCTCTTTGTATTGATGAGGTTTCTTCCTCTTCTTATCATACGTTCTTTTATTCTCTTCCTGAATTTTTAGGATATTCTCTTTGGCATCGTCTCTTAATTTCTTCCTCTTCTCTAGAAAAACTTCAGTATATTCTTCTTCTAAAAGCTGGACTATCTTGAGATCTTCTTTGTTTCGCATTTTCACACAGTTTCGAAAGTTCCTTCTATCCGTCTTTTCCGTCAACTCGTCTTTTCCGTCTACGCGTTTTTTCGTCTACGCGTTTTTTCGTCTACGCGTTTTTTCGTCTACGCGTTTTCTTTTTTGTCGTTTCAGTCTATCATCAGCACCACGTCAGGAGAAGTCATGAAACTGTTCTTGCAGATGATTAAAACACAAGTCCAGGTTTGCATAGGTAGTCAAAACATTCCGCCGGCCGGTTCAATCGTCACTGCTTTCGGGGTCTGCTAATCCGTCGTTCAAGCCCTCGTACGAAGGAGAAGAATCGTCGCGGTCGTCAACGGTTTTTCACATCCCGGCCGAACCCCCATTTTTTGTAAGATTCGTGTTGTTCTGTTTGGTAAGGTCTATATTAAAGACTTCGAATCTTACAGCACATTGACATTTAATGAATTAATATACACAGTTATTATGTACAGTTGAGATATTTTAAAACAGTTCCGTCATTATCTGCAGCAGTCGTCTCTGCTCGGAAAAAATACGTCAGCTCTCAATGGCGTCCAGGGGAAAAAGTGTCTGTTCTATTAATTTTCTCGTAACTGAATACCAGAATGTGAATGGCTCGTGACAGTCTTGCCTTGCATTCCTACTATAATGCAACTGACTCCTACCAGTCTCGTTGCTCTTATAATGAGTTCTTTCCAGACTAGTAGACAACTACCGTTGTTTAGTATTCCTACATACATAAGTGACTAGAACTTAAACCGGGAAAAACTACTCTTGGAAATAAACTAGAATCCAAACTACCCTCGTATAAATAAATTGAATATTCTGAAGGTAAACACTGTATAAGCTGAAAACATACCAATAATTCGGGTATGTCAAAACCCGCTTTTTTAACACTTGGAGTCGTTTCTCGGCTATTTTCTTACAGAAAATGCCAACAGTCTCTTCATTAGGGTTGAAGTACAGGTAAAAGAAATCGTCCCACCATGCTTGCCAATCTCGCTCGCTAAGTTGGTTCGAAATGAAGTTTTATCATTTCCCAAGCAGTTTTACCGTCTTTGGTGTCCACAATCAGAGTGAAAATTAATTTCCAAGGCTCTTTTCTTGCGTAAATCGTAAGATCGCTTTTCCCTTTGAGATGCTATATCCAGATATAGATTGGCTTCTCCAGTAATAAATTCACAGCTTCCTTCTGTCTATAAGGATCACTTCCACATCAACCTTCCACGTGGCATGTTGAAGTCACCAAATTTAGGGAAGGAAATTGAGGAGACAGAATCCGAGTTAAATTCAGGCATTTTTTGGTCAAAGATTAGGTAACGCGTTTGATGTAAATTTAATCATCTTATGTATTAATTACAGTCAGGTTTGGACTGGGCCTATAACATTGTTCGTCTTCGTATATTGCAAATGGAATAAATCCATACTGTTCAAAAATAGAAAGCAAATTTATTACAAACATAACATAATTTGACAACCTGATCAGCTTAACAAATACATAAGTAACTAGAACTTAAACTGAGAAAAACTACTCTTGGAAATAAACAAGAATCCAAAGTACACTCATATAAATAAATTGGAATGTGATATCGATTGATCTGATCGTCCAATAAGAAAGTCAGTCAAAGAAAATTTGATTATAGACTAGTTTTGAATATGAACATAAATTCTGATAATCCAACAATTTTATGTTCAATTTTGGACTTCTCACAGTTGTATTTTCCACTGGTTTAAGGTGTACATATGCACTAGAATATATTTTTTTTAAATTTATTTTGACTTCAAAAATTCAGTTTCTTTACCACATGTAATTGGTGTATTCTTAAAATAATTTCAAGGAGAATAAATTATATTAAGAAAATAATTAATTATCTAATTAAGATATAATTAGCATGTTTTTTTAAACATGATATCTTAAATTCTAATTTGTTTAAAAAGACGATTCCTGTTGGAAATTATTTCTAATATTATTCTTCGCGTTTGGAACCTCCATTAAGTTGCTAGATAGTTTAATAGTTAAGTAGTTAGTTGCTAATGTTTTTTTTTACAACTTTTTAATCAATAAAGCGTAAAAAAATCAAAAATTTTTCAAGAATTTCAACATTTAAAAATCGATTAAAAGTCCATTTCTTGACCAAATACTCTGATTGAAGTGCAAAACATCCACTGTATTATATAGATCATAATGATGCAAAAATAGTTATGATAGATGAATTCAGTGTGGAGTTATCGTGTTTTGAACTAAGCGTCCTATTGCAAAAACACAATTCTTCCGAAATCGAATTTTTTTGGAAACATGCCTGTTAATGTGACACTACCTAACGAAAACCTCTGTAACTAAAAAAACTATTAAGAATAGTTGCAAGATTTTTGCATCGTTCAAAAGCTAAGAAATTGGAAAATATTTTGAATAAATCAAAAAATAATGATATCCTTGTCGATTTTCATGATTTCTTGTGTGAGAAATTAATGCTTTCTTGGCACTGATACTATTTGAATAAACTACCACTTTCTTGTATCTCGTTTCAGGCACAATAAAGCTTCTGATGATGACAGATCATCGGTGATAGGGTATCCATGCAATGTTGTACTTTATCACTTGCACAACCACAGCATTGGCTCTAATACAATTGAGACTAAAATCATTCCAACAGAGGAGGTGTCCACTGTTGTGAAACAAAAGTTCAATGAAATGTTCAAAGGTAGCTACACTGTAGAAATGGCACTTGCTACTCACCAGAAAGATTTGTTTGAGGAATACACTGATGAATATGAAGAGGTACTGAATGACGGATATGTCTGTCCGACTGTTGAGTGGTTGACAAATTTCTACAACAACTTCATGGAAGAGTTTGAATGGAATGATACTAAGATTGTTAATATCTTAAAAGAAGAAATTGAAGATATCAATGCATCCAAAGGCAGTGCTACAATGACAACAGTTGATGATAATATAATTGTTGTTTTATCCACACCTTTAATGCAAAGGGCACATTCCATGAAAGCCTCAGGAGAAGTTGTGTTTGTTGATAATTCTGGGTACTTGGATCGATGTCATTGCTATGTGTATATTATAATGGCATACAGCTGTACAGAAGGCCTGCCACTGGGATTGATGATAACGACATCCGATTCGGAGGAGATTCTCACTGCTGGTTTCAAATTATTGGCCGACACTCTTCCAGATAAAGCCTTCGGCTCTTTCGGGCGCCAAGGACCGGAAGTTTTCCTAACGGCCAACGACGATGCTCTGCAGAATAGTTTGAAGACAGTGTACCCAGACACTGCGGTTTTATTGTGTGCTTACAATATGTCCCACGAGCTGTGGCGGTGGCTCTGGAATCCAGAAAACGAAATCGAGGAACCAGATCGGTGCACGCTTTTCTCGCTCGCCTACAAGATAATGCTGACCAAGAGCGTCGAAGAGTTCACAGAGCTGAGTGATGCCATTTTGGCAGATGAAATGGTTCAGAAGTATGAGAAGTTCAGGGACTACTTTGAAGATATCAAAAGTGCTTCGGACCGGTGGGCCGTGTGCTTCAAAAACGAAATTCTCGACAAAGACAAGGAAATAAGTGGCATCGAAATGGCAAGTCACATATTGAAAGATAAGGTTTTCCTAACAAAAGCGTACAACATATTGCAACTCCTCAAGTACTACACAGACACGATGGAAACTTATTACAGACAAAAAATCATCCACTGCATCAACAACACCTTGGAGACCTTCATATTGACATCTTTCCAGCCTGAAATGCGAGAAACTTCGGATTTGATGGTGAAATCCACGCCACTTGGGCACTATGAAATCAAGAACATTAAAAGCGGAAAGTCCTACTATGTGGACATGAACATTTGTGTGTGTTCTTGCACTTTGGGTCTGAATGGTGCTCGATGCAAGCACCTATATGCCGTTTGTGTTGCTAAGAAATTAGATTTCACCACTTCTGTTCCAAATGATGACATTATTAAGAAAGAACTATTTTGGATTGCAACTGGCACCATGAAAACCGGCGCATTCGATATCCAGATGGACGTTGAAGAAGAAAGTGAATCAGAAATGGCCACATCATCCCCTTCGAAAAACACAGACGAGCCTGTTAAAACCCAGAAGGAAGAATCGAAAAAAATACTAGAAAGAGTAGTGAAAAACATAATGCAAAAGTATGATACAAATCCACCCGAGTTTCACAAGGCAATTGTAACTGCTGCCGTTAATTATCAAAATCTCAACAATGATAGGGAGATTCTTGCCGCTTTGAAAAATTTTGGCAAGCAAAACCTGTTTAAATAAATTTTGAATGCTTGGATTTCCTTTTGTTTGTATGTATCTTTTTCTTCCCTGATTTACTTGCATTTTTGTGTTCAAAAGTTTTTGTTTTTGAAAATCTTAAGTTTTCACAGTTTGGTCGTATTTGTGAACTGTTTTCAAATTTTTCAATTGTAAATACTTTTTCATGTCTTGAGTTCCCTGTACTTTGTACCATCACATCGAAATGCACTAGAGCGTTGATGATCTGATTTTAAAAGGGCAAACATAACTTAATTGGCCACAAAAACAATTTATCTAAAAGACAATTGTGAAGAATTCTAAAAGAAAAATGCTGTTTTCAAGTGTGTAAAATTCAATGTAATCCTTTTGAACCAGGCACCGATGTTTCTGTGTTATATTTTTATTGAATTTAAAGGCATGTCAATAATTGAGTGTTTTGTTGACTTGTTGCATTTATCATGTTGATTATTTTCCTTTGTATTCGACATGATTAATTAAAATGCAATGTTTATCAAAACAGAAGAAATACAGCTGTTTTATGTATTATTTCGATAATTTTAAATGTAGTTTGGGTTTCAAAATATTTTGTTAAATTCTGTATGATTGTGAAAATATTACATTTTTCAGTCTAAATAGATATTTTCGTTATAATTAAAACTTGTTAAAGTATCATTACCTAAACTTAATTTTCAAGAGTAGTTTCGTAAAAATTTACTGGAGATTTTAAAAATGTTAAACTAGAAATTTAAAATCCCTTGTGAAAATCAACTTTGCTTTTCAATATTTTGTATTCAGCTGTAAAAATTAACATTCCTTGTTATACCTGGAACAAATTTTATGATGCCAAAATAGTTATATTAACCTTCCAAATATATATTTTTGTGTGCAATTTATAGCAGTAAATCCTGACTAAAATAATCGGCAAGTTGTTTATTTGTCCAAGGGACTACAGTAATGTTTCTATTTCTTTGATATTTTTATGGACTTGTCTATATGCATGTATTTGTTTTCAGAGGACACAAGTTAGAGAAGTCTTTGTAAACTCAGTTTGATGTCTCATTCAGCACTATGAGTGGCTAATTTTAGAATTTGTACATACTATTGGAAATTAAAATAGTAAGATATATTTCGGAAAAACCGATTTTGCTTCTTATTTTTAATAAAATTTAATCTGATCAAATTTCCATACATTCGCTTAAAAAATTAATAAATTCATTTAAAAATGTTCTAGATAAAATTTTAAAATTCGTTCGCGATAGAAAAATTGCAAAGAATTTGGACTACCTGTGCGCCAATTCTCATTATTGTAAGTGCCATAGATTAGTCAGGACACTCACTGCACAGAGATGACACTTATAATAGCAGAGACAAAGTTTTAATTTCTTATATTTCGTGTAGCATTACCAAATTGGTTTTACCAAGTTTTAATTGCTGCCATGCTTATAAAGCATTCACAATTGTCTCTAATTCTTAAAGAAATGTGGTTTGGAAATTTTTCGTTTCTGTCAGTTGGTTTTCAAAATTATATATTGCCCATCAACCTACTGATTCGTAATCTTTCAAAATCTGCTTTCTCTCGGATCCATTAAAAAAAATTTAAATGGTACTTCTGCAGTAATCCGTGTTTCCTAAAAATTTGTACACTCACTGCCAAAAGTTAAGCACGGAGAGAAAAATGTTAATTTCCAGATGCTAATCTGAATTTGAGAGGCTGTAATTTGCTGCAGATGGAATTATGTAAATGTGTTATGTAACAGCCAATCACGGTTTTGTGTCGAGATATGCAAAAAAGGCAGTCGTATAAGAAGCCAGAATTGCGAAGAGTTAAAACATTGGAGTCATTAACAAAATGATGTTTAAATCCTAAACAAAACCTACATTAATAGGGTATGTGACCACCCCTCATCCTCATACAAAGTTCACAGCGTGTGACCATGCTTTCCATGAGGTGATCAACCACCCCAGAGTCAAGTTCGCCATTCCTTCTGTGGAGCTGTTAGCAACTCTGAGAATAGCTGAGAGTGGGAAACGCGTGCAGACAGCACGGCCTAGATACTGCGATTGGGTAGCAGTGATTGAGGACTAAGTGATATCAATCTCTACTATTGTGAAATAAAGTTTTTGTGTGTGTGTATGTTCGTGCAGGGGTGCTCTGACGAATTTATGGCATTCACACTAATGAAATTTGGCACATATGTAGTACGAATTTTTTTGCGATTTTATAGACCAGCCCGATTTTTAAAATTTAATCTTGAAAATTTTAAAATTAATTTAATGCGATGTTCTATTATTATTATCTTTCTTCCGAATGGCAACAGTCATGAATCGGCATTGAATGAATCCGTTGCCGTATAGCCGCCCGATTACTGGATATCCTTTCAAAAATTTATTGCCTTTTTAAAAGCATGTTAACTTTTAGTTAGCGTTGATTTTTAATCTTTTATATAAGTATCTTTTTATTGTGCTTACTTCATTTTTGAAACTGGATAACGGTTGTGCAATACGTTTGTTATTGTTTCTTTTTTAGACTACGATAGTTTGGATTTTTAAAGCATATTAACTTTTAGTTTGGACAATAAATTTATGAAACAGGTCTCTGCTTTTAAAAAATATATCCAAATAATCCAAACGAAAAGTTAATATGCTTTAAAAATTACAGGGCTCCTAACACGTCACCTTTTTGACAATTTGTCACCTTTTCAGGGGTTTTAAGTTCTTAAATTTTGTTTAGAGAAGAAAAAATGGTTGATGCACAGTAAAAAAAATTCACTTCTCTAAAAAAACAGGGTTTGTACGAATTCAATTCTGAAATGCGCTACATTCCACTGCAAGAATGGATTCAAAAGCGTACCTTTTCAACTGTAAAAGGATACTTCACATTGCCTGCGGTGTATTAGCTGCAAGTTCTGAAAATTTTCCCACAGGAAAAGACTATCAGTAAAACGAAGCGGCGAAGTTTAAGGGAAGCAGGGCCATCTGCATGTCCGACTTCTCTACAGCCCTTTCAGGGCAGCTCAATCCATCGAGCCAACCTCTTCTAATTGGTTGAAAAAAGTCACGTGATTTTCCCTCTATTTTTGGGTTCGAGAGTGTATAAGTAAAGATAAAGATATAAACAAGTTTGTTTACCTTTTACGCTGTGTTTAACTAACGTTACATCAACAGTTTCCAAAATGCATTCGTTTCCGAACACACTTGTTGCAATTAGTAACCATTTCATAACTTTAAAAAAGAACGATATTTTTTTTTCCAGCAAACCTCTTTATAAAATATCCGATATTTTCATATTTATGTAAATATCTCGATATTTTCCAACTTTCATTTGAAAGGAATTACGGGTGTATGTTGTCAAAAATACCATAAACTCATCTAATTAATTCATCGTTTGCATTAAAACTTCCAAAAAATTGCTTTTAAAATAAGTATCTGATTTTAAAAAGAACTAGTAAACAATTTGATTCATGAAATTATTATCATAGTAGGCTGTTGAAGTAGAGTTTTAAATTTCAGTTTTAATTAAATTAACATAACTTTGCAGATAAACTGATTCAACTGTAAAAGAATGAGTTCTTCGGTTAATATTTAGTTCTTTTTCTACTAGAATTTTTTCTCAAAGGTTATTTTTATTTCATGGTTATAAAAACAAATGTTTTATACTGATCAGATATATTAAATATTTTAAATTAAAATGAATCTTTGTGGTTATTTTATTGCATTATATAAAAAGTTAAAAACCATTATTTATATCAAAATATGCAAAAATAATAAGGCAGCTGAATGAAGGAGCATAACCCCAAGGTGTAGGGGAAATTATTTTTTTTTACTATTAACCATAACAAATCCAACCCTCAGAGTTGATACTTTTTAACTGTTAACATTGCAAGTTAGAAGAAGCTTAGCATATTTTTTTTTCTTTCAATAAAATGTTTCCCAAACGAGAATGTCAGAGTCATTGCTTGATTCGAGCAACATCATTTTAAGTGGTCAGATATATTGTGGGAAATATATAGCACCTGTGTGTGCTCATCACAGAATTTTTATAAATACCAACATGCTTTGTGATGTTATCTTCTACCATTTAGGTTTTAGTATTGATATGTTTTTTTAACTAATAAATATCTGAACCAGCAACCAAACCAGGCAAGAAACAAAATTCCAGTAATAGTAATAAACATAAAAAGTTTCTCTAAGTTTAAATGTTTTTATAGAGTAAGTTATGGATTTTTTGCTTATGTTGATGTTAGTATGTAAAATGAAGCTCAATGTTTAGATATACAAAAAGAAATTTTTTATCTGATATAAGGGTGGATTTTAAGAATTTAAACGAAAAGCTTGACACTTGGAATGATTATTGCACATGACATGGGAAATAACAGCTTTATATTATGGTAGAGAAGAAAATAAAATACTAGTTCTTCGACTTCCTGAGGGTGGATGGACTCATGGACCTGCTCTAGCTTCACTAGACCAGTGGGGATAAGTAACAACAACAAAATACTAGTAAAATTACAGTATGCTCTCAATATCTTGAAGTCAGATGAATGCAATATTGAGATAACAAGGTCAAATAAAACATAAAAAAAATTAAGTCATCACAATAGAATTAGTCTAAATCATAGGTTTATATTGGGTATAAAAAGGGGGGGGGGAGTTCTAATAACCCCCCTGTCCATTGAGAATTTTTTTCACAAATCACTCCTTTATTAATACCTATACTTAAATTGTTCATAATACAATTAATCATTGTGTTACTTGCATACTTAATTAATGATATCAATGAAACAATGGTACACATTAGCTTTTTAAACATCTTGTAAACAGTTATTTACTTGCAGACACCTACACATCCATTTGGGGGTTTTTATGAAAAATGACTCTTTTGAGAGAGTCGCTTTAAAACTTTAGTAGTAAACGTTAAGCACCCTCACCACTTCCCGACATACGTGTAACCAGGAAGCTTGGGAGTTCAACACCCCATCAGCTAAAAAAAACTTTGCAAGTGTTTTTTTTTTTAATCAATTCCTTATTAAAAATAACTCAAATTATTCACAGTAAAATTCATCAATTTTACTTGTGTAAATATTTTTTTTTAATTACGTTGAGGAATGGGTCGTATTGACCATTTTCCTTCACGCAGCCCAATATAAACCAGACTTGTGTAAATAGTAAAGGATTTCAATGAAACAGTGGTACATTAGCTGTATGAAAACATTGGCATAACCAAAGGAGTGTTGGTTCAACCCCCCCCCCCTTCACTTAAGAATTTTGTTTGAAATATAAGTTTTTTTTCACAAATTACTAATTTATTAATACTTAAATTGTTCATAGCACAATTCATCATTGTTTTACTTATGTAAATGATAACTGATATCAAGGAAACAATGGTTCATTAGCTGTAGCTTTTAATATTTACAATGTATAATTGTTATAAGAATATAAGCAATGCCGGAACGCTCCACTACACTCAATTACAGTGGTAGTTTGAACTACTATTTCTTCATAACTGAAAAGTGCTCATAGAAATAATCTTTATTAACACAGAATTTTATATGTTGTAGATAGAGAAAAATTTTCAAATGACAATCACACGTAATTGAAGAAAAGAAAAAAAGGTCTAGTTCTACGCTCTGTGTAACCTCTTCACAACCAACCATATAAAAATTGTTTTTTTTTTTTCTTCTGATAAAAATTATGAACTACTTCAACCTCGGGTCTCAACTATGCTGAAAGCCTAATAATTTTTAAATGATAAGATATTGCTGAAGAACTCAAGTTTTTGTAAAATGCTCTATTATTATCACTTTATAAGCCCAATTAAAATAGGTTAGAAACACAAAGTATATTTTTTTCATGTGATATATTGTATCTTGGGAAGTGCCTTTTCATATACATAGGTACATTATTATTACAAAACATAAATTTTGTACATAATATATCATTAGCACTAAAATAACACAATATGTGTAGGAAATAAGACGTAATACAATTTTTATGATCCTTATTTCATGATGCAAAGGATTTATGGATAACTTTTTTGAACAGAATACAGATTAATATTATGTGCAATTTAGTGTTATTATATGTATCTGGCATCTCCTTTTCTTTTGTATTCCAGTAAAATTTATGTGAACAGTAAGACGTGCTGTTCTTATCATCTCTTACTTTCTATTTATTAAATCCCGAATTCAACTAGCTATCACTTTATTTCATTAATATTGCAACAGGTTATGGGTTTTAGCGACGTTTAACTGCGCAGATAAAGTAACGATGGCTCTGATGACATATTTGAGTTCACCATTTCTTATTGACTGTGTGTAGACGTCTGTATACCAATAGCTTTTCTTTTTGTCGCACACTTTGGTACATTCAGTAATATTTTTATTCATGCCCGGCCAAGAAGTGAAATTGCATAACAATCAACAGTTGCCTGTTTGCTTTATTTGGCAATGGGGACTCGCCCAGATATTGCTTACGCAGTGAGTTTGGTATTTCATAAGTTGGACAACCCCACAGAGACTGATTGGGAAATCGTGCAGACATTAAGATACCTTTGCAAGATCATTGGATATGGGCATTGTGTACAATAATGAAGATGACAGAAACCCGATGTTGTTTAGTGATGCAGATAACAGCTGTGCAGAAACACTCAGGTCTTGCAGAGGTGTAGTTTCTTTCTACGGTTGAAGTGCAATTACGTGTGAAGCAAGCTACAGGAGACCATATCCAATTCAACGACAGAGGCAGAGTTCATGGCATGCTGGCAGGTTTTGAAATGTAAATAGTTCTTGGAAAGCATGGATAAATTGACCTTGAACATGTCATGCAGCAGATATACAAAGAGCTCTTGAAATGCATGATGGAAGGAAAGCAGAGATAAACTGTGACCACAAACATGTGATGCAGGTAGGTTTTGAAATTCAAACAGTCCTTGAAAAGCATGGATAAACTGACCATGAACATACGATGCAGGTTGATTTTGAATTGTAAACAGTTCTTGAAAAGCACGATGGAGGGAAAGTAGGGATAAACTGTGATCACGAACTTGTGATGCAGGCAGATTTTGATATGTACACAGTTCTTGAGTAAACTTAGAGAGAATTTGTGGCTTGTTCCATTTCATTCTTTAAAGCTTGTGTCAGACTGCAAATTGGGCACGTCAGACTATTTTAACCTGCTTCGGTGACTGCAGATGATGCAACGTGAAATTGCCCTTGATGCTGAAACATTCCAGAACTTGTCTTGAAAGACTTGCAGCGAATCGAACAGATTTGATCGGAATCCATCACAAAACGGAGTTTGGAAAAATCACCAAATACAATCGCGCTCGAAACAAACTATACTAAATGTGATAAAAGCTAAATCTAAAAAAAAATAAAGAGCTAATATATTAGGCCAATCGTATCGCACTCGGGAAAACTTTGAAACTGATATAATAAATAACAGTTTGACTTAAAACATCTGTGTTACTTATTTTACTTGTCTCGAACTTGCATGTATTATCGGTTAACCGTGTCTCCATTAGGGATGTTAAGCAAATCACAGAACTGCTACTCAATCACAGATACTTGTGAATCACAGTTCATACCTGTTACTCAAATATTAAAATATCAGTGATTGGGTAACAGTGATTGGGTAACAGTGATTCGGTATCAGTGATTCGGTATCAGTGATTCAGTATCAGTGATTTGGTATCAGTGATTCGGTAACAGTTACTAAACTGATATCGCTAAGCTGATACCTTGGCTGATACCTTAGCTGATACCTTGGCTGATATTGATACTGTTACTGCGATCAGTGATTGCGACCGGGATTGGTGATTCGGTAGCAGTGAAAGCTGTGACTGAATTTTGGTTATTTGGTAGCGGTGCCAGTTGGTCTGTGACGGATTGGGATTTCTCTGGAGGATTTTTAACCGGATGTTTAAGAAGGTAATATGTTGCTTTATGACTCACCAGATTTCCGCGCCTTTTTCTAAACAAAAAAAGAAGCTCGACAGTTTTAAAGAAAGTTTAGATAAACACATTTTAAATTCGCTGTTTTAAATAACAATTTTTGTTTGTTCTTGAACTATCACTGATTATTTATTTAGTTGTATTTTTATATAGAATAACATTACTAGAACTTGTTTTCATTTTTTTGGTTTGTTTATAATTAAAATTTTTTTGTTTAACCTCTTGTAAATTGTTTTTAATTCTAAAATATGAATTATGTGCTTCTGAAGGTATAACTTGAATGAGTCGAAATCACAAGAGGGGGAGGGGGGATATTTATTTAATTTCGCTAGTGATTAGAATACGTTTTACGAGTTTCTGCCTTCTTTAAAGTTTGTCTCTTAAGATGAAACCGTTTCAGAGGGAGGATCAACACAATAATGTTTACAGCGATAAAGAATGCATTCTGAAATATCGTAATGCAAGTACAAAAGATTTTGATGACTGAATGTTTAATTTTTAAAGCGTATAATTTGTTGTTTGTAAACACTGATTCTCTGGAATTCCTTGTCAGACTGTTTTCAAAACAAATAAGAATGTTACTCGTTAGAATATTCCCTGTTTGCCTTAGAGATAAATTATATACTTTCACTCAGCTTATCAATTTTAAAGTGCTACTAAAGAGAATATCTTCACCTTTTGTCTTCGGGGTGGATCCCGGACAGTTGACAATAATACGTGGTTACTCCAGTGTTGTGTGGAAACTGAACTACTCCACATTCTAGTTAATATTTTGTAAAAATTGTATGATTTATAAACTAAAGTATTGGACAGAAATTGTTAAATCAAGTCAAAAGCTACAGATTTTTCACCGTTTGACTTTTCTGCTGTTGTTTGTTTTGAGTTTTCTTCGTCTCAAATAAAATTGTTGTGTCTTTGCACCACCACGAATACAACAATACAAATTAATTCGAATGTTACTAGAGATTTAGAAAAATTACTTAATGTTTTGAAATTGTCAGATTATTAAATGTAAGGAAATTGTCTTGCTACACATACTACGATGAAAACATTTTTCTTCAACAAACAAATATTTTGGATAAAGGTTATTTAGTGAAACGGATTTAAAGATAAAAAACAGGTTTGTCAATTATATAATTTATTTAAAGATTAAAAATCCATAATTTTAATTCAATTAGAAGTAAAATGATCACGCATTCTAATGTATATCTCTTGATTTTAATGTTTAATTAATTATAAAGTTTAATTTATATGAAAATTTCGATATAGTTGAAACCATCTTAGTCACCAATATCAATTTATTGAGGATAAAAAGTACCTTTAAAAAATGAATTACGGGCTAAAAATAAAAAACGGCTCATAGTGGCAGAATAAAAATGAAAAATTCATTTTATAATTGAAGCTTTATTGAGTGGCAGTTGTGCGTTTTATTAAATATATTCCAGTTGATCTGGATGAAAAAAATACTGGAGTTCGAACTGTAAACTGGAGCACTGTAAGGCCACGACATTACCTACTTAGCTATCTATTCCTTCGACGAAATCGTATTATTGAAAATATTCAACACATAAATAAAAGCATTCCGTTGCTACGAGTGACTAGAGATACTTTACAGTCAACCAATCAGATTCATTCACAGTTTGAATCACAATCACAGTTTTGAATCACAGATATTCGTCAGTAGCAGTCACAGTTAGAACTGTTACTGTCAAATCACAGTTAGTAACATCCCTAGTCTCCATCCGCTTGTCTTGTTTGTTGTTTATTTACATTCGTAGTTACTTATTTTACTTATATACTCTCGAACCCAAAAATAGAGGAAATATCACGTGACCCTTTTCAACCAATGAGATGAGTTTGGCTCGATGGATCAAGCTGCCCTGAACTAGAGTGCCTATATACTAAGAGTGGCGACATACGGGAAACACTTTCTGATTGGCTTAGATACATTTTCTACCGCCCGAGGCGGTCTTTTCCTAGCTCCCGTAGACTTAACATGGGAACTTTTTGCGTGTTCGAGAAAAACGTGTGTCCATTAAATAAAAAAGAAAATATAGCTTATTCATGTTCCATTTCGTGTTCCAGAATGTTTATTTATTGCTATTTTAGTGTTTTGTCAGTGTAAATTTGAAGACTTTTTAAGTAAATAGCCTTTTTTGAACAACGTGGTTTTTCCCGCAATCTAAGTTAGCGCGTTGTGTAATCCATCTCATCAATTATGCATGTAATTGAGCGTTTATATGATTCATTTATGCCGAATGTATCCATATTATAACGATCATATCCTTTTTGTTCTCCTTGAAATGATACATTAATTCGCCCAGCAACCTTATTTGAGACGATTCTGGTAGAAAAATGGCTGCCGCGCATGCGCATTGGGCCAAATTTGGTACCTTGTCGCCACTCTTATTATATAGGCACTCTACCCTGAACGTCTTTTGCTTCAAACCGCTTTCCACCACGTGACGTCACAAGCACACCCCTCTTGTCGCGGAGCAGGGACAAAGGCTGACGGACCAACCTGTCCCCTTTACTAGCCTTGTTTACGACTAACGTTTTCTTTTCATAGTATTGTGTGGCGTATCATTTGGCGCAAGATAGATATCACCGGTCGACAGGATCGAACAATAGGAGTAACCCTCTAGCAGGTCAGACGCTGACAGCTCGTAAATGGTGATCGATGCCAGTGGTCACTTAAAAGGGGGGATAACATCCTCCATACACAGATCTGAGGGCGGTCTCAGCAGACCCGTTTTATTTTCGGATTCAGGAATAAGACGAGAATGGAGAGGTCAAGAGACCGGACGAATCAAGCTGATATTAACTCAACGTTAACCCAGGAAGAGAGGTAATACGTTTAGTACCTTTGTCATCACATGTTGCAGTTTCTATTGTGGGTCTGATTATGTCTAGAAGGTATATATACGTCAGGGTAAACACTAAAAGGATGGTGGAATCTTCAATATGTATGATAATTTACACTCGAAGGTGTCTTCGGCAAAGTTTTTAAGGGGATATATCAACCTCTTACACGTTCTAAGTGCTCGAAGCTTCCCATCGAGAACCCTGACATTCCTGTCTACGGAACAGAGGCTATTCACGCTCTGCTCTCTTTATGGCACAGAAATGAGGGCATGGAAATCTTAATGGACTTCAGCCGTTTCTTCAGGAGCCTAAGATCTGAAAGATTCCAAACCCCTCCGTAACCAGAGATTGCAAAAATTTCGGCCGTCTCTGTATCTAGAGGGTTAAATATTGAAGGAGCATTGCGAATGAATTGAAAATCATTCTCTGTTATCATCGAAGTTGATTATTACAAATTCTTGAGGATTTTTTTTAGTGAAAGTCAGTTTTTAAAAAGATTAATGACTCATTACTTTCTTCCCTGAAAAAAAAAAAAGAACTAATTAACATTGATACATGTAATATTCACACAATACATAATGCTTTTCTTAAAGGTCTAAAAGAGTTATGGGAAGATGTGTCTGAACTAGTTTTTGGTATTCACAGATATTTTAATCAATGGCCTAAGCGTTGGTCAACATACAAACAAATTTAAGAAGATGAAACTTCCCACTCACCATTTCATCAAGCCATTGTTCAAGCAGGTGGCTAAGCCTAAAGCCAGCTGCTGAAAGTTTGCTTAAACATTGAATTGCAGAGCGAAAGTATTTCCTTCACTGCATTGCAATAAAGAAGCCAAACATGATACAAAGTTGAAAATTTGTTTGTCATGAAAATTTGTTGTTGAAAATTTGAGTTTTAAATTTGAGAACATCACTGAATGCATTACATTACACTCTTTCTTATGGTACAATTATTTTAAAAATTGGTTCATAAATAAATTCGATGCAATCAAAAGTTGGTCACACAAATTTCGTATTTTTTAGTTCGCATAGCAGGTTCCGCACGCAGTTGTGGGTTGTATTTTTGTTTATCGGGTTTGCCAGATATTAAATTTATCGTAGCAACAATTGTTAATACGTTTGCCATAACAATTATTTCTTTTTATTTGGTAAGGAAAAGGGCTCGCTTTTTTCACTTTGTTCTCAGAAGGTTTACAGAGAAAGTACGAAGTACAGAACGTAAAGTTAGGAGATTAACACAGATTACTTAAAATTGTACAGGGAACAAGATGCAGAAGGTTTTTTACTGATGCGGCTAATAGTTTAGGGTGCATTAAGTGTTTAAGTAAAAAAGAGTGAAATCACTTGCAAAAGTATTGGTTTGCTTCGCAACCCAAACGGGATTACGTGGCAATCCCTGGGGTTCTGTGAGCAGAGGGCGAAGCCCTCGCTGTGACGTCATGGAACAGAAAGTCAAATCAGGATTATACGAATTATTCAGATAGTTTCGCTGTCCAGGAGATGCACTCTGCGAAAGTAATGTTGGTTTGCGAAGCAACCAATGTAAGTAATGGGATTGCGTAGCAATCCCCGAGGGCTGGCGAGCAGGGGGCGGACCCTCCTAGTAAGATATAAAACATGAGGCACAAGAAAAATTAGAGAAGGACAGGAAAAAAAACAATAGACTGGGAGCAGAGAAAAAAAAATTTTAAGCAGCTGGCAAGGAACAGAAAGGCGATAGAAGAAGACGAACGAAAACTTAAAATGCTTGCGTAAGGAAGAGAATGAGATATTGGACAGTGCTTCGAAATTAATAAAGGAAGCCAATGATAGGCTCAAGAAGGCGATGAAAAATAAAGTTTTTAAGGAAGCAGCACTTACTCAGGCAATGAATGAAGGAGCGGCAAAAGTCTCAGATGATGCTGGTTAGTAAAGACAGACTTTAAAAAATGCACATTCTTCTATTGAGAAGAAAAAAACAAAAATAATTTCAAACTTTTTCAACAACAAAAAATGAGACAATCTTTCAAAGAAAAGGAAGAAATTAGTGAAGCAGTGTCAAAAATGAACAAATTAAAAAATCATCATTACGATTTTTTTTATTTTTATGTTAATATATTTAAAATGATGTACTTTTTAAATGAAGAAAATGAAAATATCCTTCCAAAGAAAGAAAAAGATAGGCTAGGGGAGGATATTTTTATTTTCTATCTTAAAACTTGAATATAGTTAGCATTATTGTTTTTTGTCACTTTTTTTTTGTTCGATTAGTCACTTTTAGTCACCTTTTTCTGCTTGATTAGTCACTTTTTGTCACCTTTTTCTGCTTGATTAGTCACTTTTTGTCACCTTTTTGGTTAAATTAGTCACTTTTGTCACCTTTTTAGACCTTTAACCCTGTTAGGAGCCCTGAAATTATAATACAAACTATCGTACTCTAAAACAGAAACAATAACAAACAACGTATTGCACAACTGTGATCCAGTTCCAAGAATGGAGGAAACACAAAAATATATATACTTTGTTATACATTATGATAATCCAAACTAATAGTTAATATGCTTTTAAAAAAGCAATAAATTTTTATAAGGGATATCCAGTAATCGAGCAGCTACATACGCACAGTAAATACGTATTTAGTCAATGCCAATTGAAGACTTGCTATTCGGAGGAACACAATAATAATTAAATATCACATTACTTTTATAATGTTCTGGATTAAATTTTAAAATTCGTGGTGGACTATAAAATTTTAAAATATTCACACTACTTATGTGCCAAATTTCATTATTGGAAGTACTATAGATTCGTCAGGACATGTGTGTGTGTGCCGAACATACAACACACGTAGTACTTCATTTTATAATTGTCTAGACTCGCTGCCAAAAGTTAAGGACATTGTGGAATTTGTTAATTTCTGTAAGCTAATCTAAATTTGAGAGGCTGCAATTTGCTGCAGAGTTAGATGGAACTATGCAAATGTGTTATGTAACAGCCAATCACAGTTTCGTGTCGACAAATATAAAAAAGACAGTCGTATAAGAAGCCAGCATTCTCAAGGGTTAGAGGAGTTGCATGTAAGTACTATAAAAAGTGTTTGCAACTTTTGTAGGATTAGTTTTCACGACGGACGTGTTTCTGTCACTTCCACAACACAAATAGCAAATAGTGCGCGCTGCCGTTCTGTGGGATGCCTTCAAGTTGGGCAATCAATCACTCATGTTGCTCTTTACTTTGGCGTTCATTCCGTCATTTCATGATTATGCAAACAAGCCAAACAGTTGTGCAAACACCTGTGCCCCCCTGCCAAAAGGTTACAACCCCTGTGGTTCATCGATATATTGCTGTTGTAGCGAAGCACTCATCATGCAGGGCTGTGCCAAAGGGCAAATCTTTCCCAATTAAATAAAGATGTCAATGCCATCAAAAAGCAACTCTTGCGAGAATTGCCCCATAGTTTTTTAATTTACAAATCTATACACATTACGCGTGACACAAATGAGGCCTTAAAACACACAACACAGTTTTTTAACACATTGTAACCATCTGGACTACTCTCGCATATATTGGAGCACCGATTATGCTTCTCACAAATATCAATCCACCTTCACTGTGCAATGGCACAACACTCTGTCAAGAAACTCATGCGAAATATTATTGAAGCCACCATCGTGACTCGACATGCTGCAAGTTAAAACGTATTCATTCCTAGAATACCAATCATCACTTCTGATATCCCATTCCAATTTAAAAAACTTCAGTTCCCAGTTCGTTTAAGTTTCACTGTGAGCATCAACAAGGCACAATCACTTAAAGTCATACTCAGTCTCATTAAACCGTGTTTCTCCCACGGTCAAGTGTTCGAGATAATTTAATACCTTTTTACTTTTTATAAAGAGATATCACTTAAATTTCTTGCCACATATGGTTATTTTAATAAGTGTACATGTATACTCTCTCAAGGGAAAATAATCAAGTAAAAAATGCAAATTTTTAAAATTTGTTTTCCTTTCGCACATGGCACAGACTTATTTCATTTAATTTAATTGTTTCTAAAGTTACATTTCACATCTACAAACGTTGCTAATTTTAAAAATTCAGATAAGCAATAAAAGAATTCACTTTGTACTCAACAAAATAAAAAAAATTACCTTTTATTTTGGTCTATTAATCTATTTTATTCAAAATTACCTCAACTTACAAAAATATTTCTAATTTTTCTGTCTCCCTATTATTTAAGTAATTTGGGGTTAAAATATACTGTGTTGCCCAAATCAACACATTTCATGTTTGTGTTCAAAATAAGATACACATTTCAGTTGTAAAATTTAAAAAATAAGAGACTCATTTTTTCGGTTTTGAGTAAAAAAAGCATGTTTCTCACTCCTTTCACCATTCAATTTTCTCAACTGCCTTTTTCAAAAACTTAAATCTCTTTAATTCTTAGATAATACAATTTTTGGCATTGTAGTAATATATGCATGTGTATAAGATCGATTTTAAAAATCATACAACAATCATCAACACAAATTGTACAAGTTTTTATTAAAAATTTCAACGAATTTTAAATTTGAAGAATTTGAAATTTTTAATTAACATCACACAAAAGCAACACAATTGGCTATTTACAACGGTCCGGTATCAATCCCTAAGGAAAAGAACCGAGGCAATTTTTAATTAATGTCGTACAATAGCAACTCAACGGGCTCTTCACTACAGTCCGGGATCAATCGCCTAAGGAAAGTATCCGAGAAAATTGGGTAATTTGTAATTAACGTTCTCAAGCACTACAACTACCTATTAACTAGGGTCGTAATTTCACCCAATAAGGGAAATACACGTGGACAACCACGGTCATATCATAACAAAACACCTCAGCTGGCACCCCACCCTCCAAGAAATTGTGGCGTCACACCTATTCACTCTTCGCAATTCCAATTTCACAATAACGAGGCCATCACGGCGTTGTCCGTGGTGTTGGTTTGCAAAGCAAACCAAATGGGAATGTGTAGCAAACACCGGTGGTTTACAAACGTTCCCAATGGACACACCTAACCCCACGAAGTACAGCACGGGCAACGCAGTGGCTAGTTAACATCTATCGTCGATTGCGATCTTTGACTACGACTACTATGGTGTTCGTTGGTGTGCAATTAATACAACATAAATTAGAACACAATAATTTATTCCACAAGACGAAAAGAGACACAAGACGAACACAACCGAAAGGGAAAAGTTAAGAAGTAAGAATATTGATACGCGCTCCGTTCGCAATGCTTCGCGCATGCGCATTACAAACTTGCGCCGAGAGAGAAAGAGAGCGAATCGTCTGCTTCTGACAAGAACAACGAATTTCAATTCGTACTCTCCACAGAGTATCCCCTCAGTGAAAGAGGGATACCGAGGAACGATATACAGTCATAATAGAGGATTATATACATTGAAAATATAAAAACACAAATTTAAGAAAAATACGCACATTTTCGTAACAATAGAATGTGTTTAAAAAAATTGAAAATGAATGAGTAAACACAAATATACAATGATAATCGTTAATATGTACAAATATAACATTAAATATATTCAATAAGCCTTTTGGGGAAATGTACGGTTCTTCCACTTCTTGTTGTGAGAGGTTGAACAGATTCCCTGGACTCTGTAGATTTAGAAGGCAAAGATAAGTTAATGTTGCTATCGTCACGCAGAATATGAGCAGGTTTTACTCTGTCTAACGTGACAGAAATTGTTTTGCCATTCACAATAATCCGACAGTTCTTTTCCGAACGATCAAGAACAGGATGTGGTCCAGTATAAGGCTGAGACAATGGAGGTTTATGACAGTCCTCACGTAAAAACACATGAGAACATGTTTCCAATGAGGGATGAACATAGATTGAATCCTTGCAATGTTTTGATGTTGCAATTGGATTTAAAGTTTGCATCAAGGTGCGAAGTTGATCTACGTATGATGGAAAGGCTGTTGCAGAAACTTGTTCACTTAATAAAATGTCAGATGGTAAACGAAGTGTTGTTCCATATACAAGTTCTGCACACGTAGCGTTAATATCGTTCTTTATTGCAGATCGCAATCCTAGCAAAACAATTGGTAGTACCTCGGTCCATTTTGTATGCTCATGGCATTTAAGAGCACTTTTGAGGTGACGATGAAAACGTTCTATTAACCCATTAGATTGGGGTCTATACGCTGCGGAATGGATGTGGTTGGTTCCAAGCACTTTAATTAGCTGTCTAAAGAGATTTGATTCAAAACTTCTGCCCTGATCTGTTGTTATTGTTGTAGGACAGCCGAATCTGGAAATCCAACCACTTAATAGTGCTCGACAAACTGTTTCGGCAGTCATGTCAGTAGTCGGGATTACTTCAGGCCAGCGAGTGAAACGATCAGTTATCGTGAGGCAATAACGTTGGCCGTCAGATGATGGCAGTGGTCCAATGAAATCCAGATGTATATGGGAAAATCGAGCATCTGGTAGATTGAATGTACCAAGTGAAGTCTTGGTGTGGCGATGGACTTTAGAACGTTGGCAAGGAATACAACATTGTACCTGCTCTTTAATCCATTTGTTCATTGCTGGCCAAACATATCGAGAAGTTATCAACTTATTTGTAGCGAAGATTCCTGGATGGGAAAGTCCATGAAGTTGGTTAAATATGATTTTTCGATATGATTGTGGGACAAATGGTCGAGGTTGTCCGGTGGACATGTCGCACAACAGTTCCAAATTAGCGATTGGAAAATAAGTCTTTTCCAAAATTAGTGAAGTGTCGTTTTTGGTTAGAATCGCCTTTAACTCTGAATCATTCGCTTGGGCTGAAGCAAATTCTTGAAAATTTAATGGAGAAGAGATAGTGTCAATTTCTATGCGAGATAATGCATCAGCGACGACGTTGTTAGTGCCTTTTGTATGGCGGACATCTGTTGAAAATTGAGAGATATAGTCCAAATGACGGAGTTGTCTTGGCGAACACTTGTCTGGCTTCTGCTTGAAGGCGTAAATCAAAGGCTTTTGATCGGTGAAAATGATGAAATCACGACCTTCGAGCATATGTCTGAAGCGTTTGACGGATGTGTATATTGCTAATAGTTCTCTGTCATACGTGGACCAGTTCCGTTGGCTTTTGGAAAGCTTGGCAGATAGAAATGAAATAGGCTCCCAGGCATCTTTATTCAGTTGCATAAGAGTACCGCCAACAGCTAAATCGCTTGCATCGACCCAGACACTCAGCTTCGCTCCAGGTATCGGATGTTGCAGAAGAGTTGCACTTGCTAAGGCATTTTTAGCATCCGTAAATGATTGCTCTGCCACATCAGTCCATTGAAGTAACTCATTAAGTTTGGTTACTGTAATTCGTTTAGATTTCTTTTTATTTTTGACGCCTTCTAAGAATTTATTTAAAGGGGCTAATATATGAGCTGCTTTGGGTACAAAACGTCTGTAGAAATTAAATAATCCAAGGAAACGCCTTAATTGTGTGATAGTGGTTGGCTTTGGAAAATTTTTGATGCATTCTACACGTTCTGGCAGAGGCTCAATACCCGATTCGGAAACTTTAAAACCTAAGAAATCAATGGAGGAGACTCCAAAAACACATTTTGATGGTTTTAAAGTAAGGCCATAATGTTGTATTCGTTCAAATAAAATCTGTAGATGTTCGATATGCTCTTCTGATGATCGAGAAGCCACTAATATGTCATCAACAAAAGCATAAACGAAAGGGAGGTTTCGAGTTACTTCATTGATAAATCGTTGAAAAGTAGATGCGGCGTTACACAGACCAAATTGCATACGTAAGCTTTCGTATAAACCAAAGGGTGTAATAATTGCAGTTTTATGAACATCCTCTGGATTTACAGGGATTTGATAATACGCTTTCATGAGATCTATGTGCGAAAAAAATTTTGTGCCATGTAGGTTCGATGTTAAATCTAAAATATTTGGTACACCGTAATTGTCTTTGATTGTTTGAGCATTAAGTGCTCGATAGTCACCAACAGGTCTCCATTCAGAGCTATCTTTTTTCGGTACCATGTGCAAAGGAGATGCGTTATTGCTTTGCGAGGGGCGCATGTGGCCTAATTGGATCATTGTTTTGAATTCCTCCTTAGCAATGTGTAAGCGGTCAGGTGCAAGTCTGCGGGCTTTGGCCGTTACGGGCGGACCAGTCGTGTTGATGTAATGAACAACTCAATGTTTTATCTCCTGATCCGGACGTGGAGGTCGTGTGATTTCTGTAAATTCCATTAACAATTTATGGTATACACTATTACCAGATACCGTTTTTACGGAATGGATGCTACTGTTGATGGTGATTCTGTACCAATGAAAACTGCGACTCATCAGTGATTTGGTAGTCCTAATCGGTGGATTGATGTTTTCCTGAGTTGGATTTCAGACAGGTGTATTTGTGTTTTTCTGGGGAAGATTTTCAATCAGGTTGATGTGTGTGATGTGGTGCTAAGCTTTTTCCAAAAAGCATAAGCACTGACTAGTTAAATAAGAAGCTGTATTGTGGAAAATAGGGCCGGAGAAAATGTTTTTTAAACTTTGGTAAGAGGTTTTTCTTCTAATTTAGGCTGTCTGATATTTTTATTTCGAGATATAAAGTATCAAAATTCTTAATTTTGACATTCTGGTTGTTTTCCATTCAAAAATCTCTTGTAAATTCTTGCAGCAAATAAATATTAACCTGTTATTAATAGTTGCTTAGCTCAAAATAATCTTTCTCAAAGAAGTACATTTGAACGTAACTAAAAATTGTTCTTTTTTACTTATTCCTGCGAATTGAAGGGAACTGAAGAAGTGCTTTTCTAACAGAGTAAATTGCGGACAAAATATTGCATAAAATTGTACTTTATTACAATCACAAAGATAAGCTAGCTAAATTAGTGACACATCGTGGCCGTCTTTCGGTCGCCATTTACTTGACGACGTGCAAGTGAACATCACCCGGGAACGACCCGGGTTGTTAACATCGGTATTGACTGCTAGTGTAATTCGATTTCTCCACCGGCTGAAACGAGAGAAAGTTGCACATGAAATTGTTTTGCGAATATTCTGACTTCTTAACCTTTCCCTTTCGGTTGTTGTTCGTCTTGTGGAATAAATTGTTGTATTCTAATTCATGTAGTATTAATTGCACACCAACGAACACCACAATTTCAAGTTACAGATAGCGGTTATAGATACATGTTATTGATACGAGATGGTGTGTGTCAAATATGTGAAGCTTTTTCTGTTGAGCTATATGTAAATGTCGGTTATGTTTTATGTGGTGGAACGTGCTTCCCGTACGTATTCCAGATGGACATCGCGAGCCTTGTTTTTTGGTAGGTAGGTAGGTAAGTATTTTAATGAACATCATACTGGAGCAACACAGGGCTATTGACGATGGTGCCGGATCAATCCTCAAAGGGAAAGATCCGAGGACAACACCACGTCATTTGAACCATGGTCAGACGACTAGAACACTACGTCAATCTGAGGAAATTCGGAGTCTTGATAGATTCAACGCGCACCAGCCCAGTCTACACGACGGTCTGATTGAATCGAGTTTCGAACGTGCAACCCATCATTAATGAAGGAATGCAGTAGGAAATGACAGTTGAGCGACAGGTCAAATCATTCTTCTACGCAGTTGGTTAAAGGAAGATTTATTTTACCATTTCGAAGCCTTTTCTCAGAATATGAAGATACCAATTTTAAACTCTTAATGAAGGGGGCTAGTGTGGACAATTTTTGTAAATATGTGGGGGAAAAAATTTGGAAAAAAGCAGCTATTTTTTCACAAAAATGTGCTTTTTTACTTTTATTTTGATTGATATATTAAAAGTGTAGCGCCCATGTTTATGCTAATGACAGTGTCTCCCTCTGACGGTTAGCAATATGAAATAGGCAGTCGAGAGCCAAGTTTCCTATGCGCGGACGCATGGTCTTCTGCATCCCTAACTCTTAACTAAATTTAATATGTGTGTTGTGTGTAACTTAGATCTCATTAAAGATGTTACACAAAATTTTGGCTCAATAGCATTCCATTTTCTTACCCCAACAGAACCCAGTGGCTTTCCCCGGCCACAAACTGACGCCCAACGTGTGTTCGAATGCGTTGTTGAGGTCAAAATTTTAACTTGGCTCCTGGCTCGGTAATTTTGTCAGATGATGCGCACTTAGGACAAAGGTGTCGCTTGAAGAATCCTACAACCGTTTTGGATTTTGCTAAGCACATGGAAACAGGTTAGTTTCTGTGCTGTACGGACCATCAGTCTCCGCTCATGGATAACAGGTATTTTCTGTTTACCTTTTGTTTCGCCAGGCCAAACTGGGAAACCATTCTGTGTAATAATGCATTCCTTTGTGTTCAAGTAACATCCTGTTACCAAAAGGCTATATCTTGTATAAATTACTTGTTTAAGTTTTGAAAATTTGTCTCAAAAATGATATATCTAACAATCTTTTAAGATTTTAATTATCTTTTAAGCTATGATATTTAAAAAAAAATAAAATATTCTAATATCGATTTGAAATATAAATGTTGTTGCTTATCGGATTGGAAGTTATTCGGACCTTGAAAGTATCATTTTTTGGTTTAGTAGACAGGAAACAATTATATTTCTTGTATATTGTTGATAGAAGATATATTTTATGTGTGATCTTCACGATTTATTTTCGAATTAAAAGCTTACGAATAGGTTTTTAGTGCATGTCATAAAAGGAAAGAAATATATCATAGTGTTGTATTATAGTATTTTTTAAATTCAAGAATGATTGGAGTAATAATTAGTATTATGAAGTACACATTTGTAATTTTATGTGGTATCTAGTTTTGAGTATCACATGATCAAGGAGATGCTCAGGGACAATGTACATGTAAAGTAAGAGGGACTACTCATTCGTTCGAATTGCACTCCTGTGACCTTGTAATTGAAAAAGAAGGTGTTTATAGTTTTTCGGGTGCTCTGTTTATAATTGTGCATTTTGAAGGGGGATTTTTTCTTGACGAACGTTATTTGCTTCGCGTAAGAGAGATTTTGTTTTTGTTGTTCACACATTTGGGGTGATTGGTTTTTCAGAGCTCGGTTACATGAAAGTTTTTGGGGGTTGTGTATAAAATACCAATTGAATTCCTATTGTTTTAACAAATGTGCATTATATAAATTTAGGATTTTAGTTTGATCATATATGTTAACTGGTATACATATACTGTCATTGTTACTCATTCTTGCATAAAATATTTGTCAATTTCAAAATATTGCAAACATATTACTAATAGTGTTATTGTTAACCTTATGGTATTTCTTACCAAAGGTTATTTCAGTGAAATATTGTCAAAGTTCTGAGGATTTTGAATAAGTGTTTATTATACAAATTTAGAACTTTTACACACATTTTAGATGTTCAATTGAAATTATTTGGGTTTAATGATACAATATTCCGTTTAAATTAGTGAATTTATTTATACTATTTTTAATGGTCAAAATATAAAGTGACTCTGAACAACAGAACTATAAGGAAAATGTCATTCCTCTGTAAAGCAAGAAAATGCGATCTGGTCGGTCTGGCATTAGAGATGGAGGAACATTATGATGATAGAGATACAGTTATCAAATTAAGAACGATTATTACTTCGAGTCCGGCTTATGAAGAAGAATTTGTAAAGAACTTACTCCAGCGTATTATCACTGAGAGACAGGAACTGGAAGCAAAGATCAAGGAAGAGAAAGAAAGAAAGGAAGGTTTAGAATTCGAAGAGCGAAAGAGGAAGGATGGTTATGAATTCGAGCTACAGAAGTTGAGACTCCAGGAAGAAGCGGCTCGAACGTCAGCTTCCATAGAACACAATGAAGTTCCACATTCAGCCAAACCAAAACTGGATTTGCAGACTCTGATTCAAAGATGTGATCCTGCAACAAACGATGTGAGTTTGTACCTCGTCATCTTCGAAAGGCAAGCCCGGAGAGCTGAAATCCCTAAAGAATTCTGGGCAGCACATTTAATTGGATTGTTGCCATACGATATTGTTCAAATTATTGCCAGGGAAGCGGAAGAAGTTTCCCAAGATTATGAACTAGATAAACAGCTTCTACTCAAGCGCTATAAGTTAACTCCAGAGAAATTTCGTCAATCATTCGTGAGACATGCAAAAAGTCCAGAAAGCACATGGACAGATTTCGCTTATGAAACGAGAAACTATTTTCAGGGTTGGATTTCGGGTCTTGAAATCACCACTTTCGACGGACTCTTTGATCTGATGATTGCAGATCAAATAAAACGCCGTGTTCCTCAGGAGATTCGAGAACATTTCATCGATGAGTGGGCTCGGATAAAAACAGAAAAAGATCTAGTGAAGAAGCTAGACGACTATGAAACGGTTCGACCAAATAACAGTACGGATTTTGCTCCCAAGACGCAAAATAAACTGTGGAATGGAACTCCAAAGGCTCCAGCGCAGGGGGATAGCAAAGCCCAGCGTTGGGATTGGAGAAGGGTCAGCTACAACCGTGAGGTGCAGCAGGACAAACGAACATATCGAAGGGCACAGCAGGACAACGGAAGGTCCAAAGCTAAAGTAACTTGTTTCTCATGTGGATTAGAAGGACACATGAAAGGAACCTGCCCAAATTGGGACAAGACTAAAGATGGTAGACGTGCTAACAGAAACAAACAGTATCCTCTTAGTCAAGACAAAGCCCAAAGAACCACTGAACTTCAAAGCGAAGACATCAGACCTCCCATAGCATGTTATGGATGTGGTTGCCCAGGAGTTATTAAATCAAGATGCAGCACTTGCAATCCAACCGTACCGAATGACTATTCGAAATCGCCAAATGTTAACCATCTGGAACTTTACAGTTGTTCCTCATTGAGACACCCATTGAGCATTATCCAGATCACAATTTGCAACCAACAGGCTGCCGTGTGTGCAGACACGGGTGCGACTTGTTCCGTGGCTGGAGAAAAGTTGTACAAACGTCTCCAGGAGTTTGGTCTGCATTTTGAGGACAGGAAGGTTGATTTAAAGCTTGCTGATGGCTGTGTGAAAACAACAGATGTCCTCAGCACTGTGGTAGATATTGGCATCAATGGTAAGGTGATTCCAACAGAACTTCTTGTCCTAAAACAAGCCAAAGGAAACATAACTCTTTTGGGCCAGGATTTCCTCCAAGCAGCAGGGATAGTTCTGGATCTCCAACAAAATCAATGGTTTTTCTCTGAAACCCCTCAAAAGAAAAACAGTTTTATTTCCCTAACACGAGTGGCAACGCATGCTACATCCTTATTGGATACATCCCTTCGAAAGGATGAAGATAGAGGACACTTGGTAGTGGAAAAACACCAATTAAATTCTCTCCTGCAGAAAAATCAAACATGTTTTCAACCAGGGGGAGAGCCTACACCTTTAATGGAACATCGAATCACAACGCGTGATCATCTTCCTGTGTCAGCGCACCCCTACAGGACGAACAATGTCACGAAATTACAGTACATCCATGGAAAGGCAAATGTCATTACCGACATCCTCTCCCGCCCTGTTTGTAAAGAAGATCAAAGTTCTTCATGTGAAATTTCCAACATTGTTGTTGCGGACTTGCTCACTCAGAAGTTCCCCACTTCTTATGTCATAGCCGGTATTGATAAACCGTATGAGCCACTTGCGACATACCATGTCTCTGCACTCTCACCCTTCAGAGACATTGATACTACTCCAGTAGCCCCTCCTCGTAAGAGAGGTCGACCACCCAATGTACCTGGGAACTCAAACTCAGATAAAGAACTTCCAAGTCCTTCAGGAACTGCTTCCCGGACTGGTCGCTTTCCACGGAAAGCCAAAATAATTCGAACTTGACCATAACCACTCCAGAACTTTCCGATCCTGGTCTCCTCACCGGGACGTCGTAGGGACCAGAAGGGGAGTCTGTAGCGCCCATGTTTATGCTAACGACAGTGTCTCCCTCTGACGGTTAACAATATGAAATAGGCAGTCGAGAGCCAAGTTTCCCATGCGCGGACGCATGGTCTTCTGTATCCCTAACTCTTAACTAAATTTAATATGTGTGTTGTGTGTAACTTAGATCTCATTAAAGATGTTACACTAAATTTTGGCTCATTAGCATTCCATTTTCTTACCCCAACAGAACCCAGTGGCTTTCCCCGGCCACAAAAGTATTTAGCAGTATAGTTTTTTAATAATCTTCTATTTTAAAAAAGTTGTTTTTGTCCACACTAGCCCCATGTCATGGGGTAGCGTGGACAACTTAGAATACTGATTATACGATGTAAATACAACTCATGAAAGTATGTAAAACCATAATGAAATCAATTTTAACCTAAACAGTATAATTCTTTATAAATGTTAATCTGCCAACCCAACCGGTCAAGTGGTCAAGGTGTTGGCCTCTGGATCGGAATGTTCCTGGTTCAAATCCGGGGTCAGGGCATGGATGTAACTTGTGCTGTCCTTTGTTAGTGGCAATGATGGTCCACCCACTGGGTGCCCCTTCACAAGTGACCATCACTTCCGGACTTGTAATGGCCTAGGACAAGTCCTTAGTGGACGCCATTGGGAAAAAAATTTTAATCTTTAAGCAGATTTGATTAACGTTAAGCCCAGTATAAATGTAATTAAAAACTGCACTAGATTATAGAATCTTCTTCAAAAAGACAAATAAACACAATAGAAAGCTATTTTTAAGTTTTATTTAGTGGAAAAGTGATTTTTATGTAAAAATGGAATTCTGCTTCGGTTTTGCAATATAGTTAGATAAATCAACATTAAATGCCAACTGAGATGCAGAGCGAATTGTGCTACCATCAACATCTTATGATGGTAATTTAGCTACAATTTCATTTCTTGATATTTGTGATACATCCTTTACATCTGGGAAAATAAAGATTTACTCTGCTTATTAGAAGAGTTGCTTGTGTGTAAAAGCAATACAATTCCTTGTAAATTAATTACCTTTTTTCGCAAAAATTAATTTAATTTAATACATAAAAGCCTAAGAGTAAAAAATAAAATTATTTGTGAATAAATTTTTTTCACATAAACAATCTTATTTAATAAATAAATAGCCTAAATTGTAGTATTTAACCTATGTTTTTACCACTTAAAGCTAAATGAAGCTACTGTGGACTAGGTATGGACATGTACACAGTAGCCCCATGGAGCCATTTGTTTATTTCGGCCTACTCCTGGTTAATTTAAACCATGTAGAGCAAAAGTGAATATCAAAATAGCTATTGAATATATTCATTTATAACATACGGTCACATTAAAATTTTTTTGAATGAAATAGTCTCTTCTAGTTTTTGAAACACAAATCAGGAACTTACTTTTCCACCACGAAAACCTTGTTTTATCCACCACGAAAACCTTGTTTTATAAATTGCTACTCAACTATCAAGTGTATTGTCATGCAACTGCACATGGAAGTTTATATCAGTATTGCTATTCTGCAAAAACTTGCAGAGAGATTTTGACTGATAAATAGCAGAATTATTCAAGTTGTCCATACTAACCCCCTTCTCCTCTACTCAAAAGTAGATAGGGACACTGACAGCAATAGAATAACAATTAGTAACTGTTTTCGAAAATATTAAGTTATTGATAATTGTGAAAGTTACTTTTAAAAGAACTAAACTCGTCACAAAAGTCAATAAATTAAAATTTCACACAAGCAAGAATTGTAATCCTGATCTTCCTCAAAAAAGATAAAACCAGGTGCCCACTTCTCCCCCATTTCAGCTCCTGTTTACAAACACCCCGTCGTAGGGAACTGGTGACGCCTATTTTACGGTTGGACCCACTCAACACCTCCTATAGATAAGAAAGCCTCACAACGGGAGAAATGACGTCACAACAGTTAGGCTCCAGCCAGTGTGAAACGTATCCTACGATTCTCGCTACTGTAACTTTTTTAAGTGATTATATTTGTTGCAAAAATCTAGATTATTTATCATCGAAACGTAAATATTTGAGGCATTTATAATCGTTTAATTGATAACATAACAAAATTTCCCTGTTTTTTTTTTTTTTTTTTTTTTGAATAAGCGAAAAAACACTGCAGTTAGAGAAAAAAGAAATGAGAATGACTGAAATATAATTATTAAGGGAGTTAATATTAAAAACTAAATATACATCATCACAAATAAGGTGGATAAAAATCAAATCTATATCTGTTTTTTTTTAATCAATTCCCTAAACATTTTATTTATTAATACAAAACTATAAAGTTACCGTTTGGACAAATACAATTTAAATTACATTTGTTGATTTAATGGCACGAGTGTAAAATATCAACAAAATTGTCTCATATTCACCTAAAATGTTTACGAATCAAAATATGCCAATGAAAAATTAAATTGCAGATTCAAAAGTTGTTTAATTTATTAATTATTAGACACTTATAAATTGGTACTGACTTTGTCCGTTTATTGTAAATGTTAACTTGCAAATACAAAATTATATAAACTGATGAAAATATATTACAAATTTATATTAAATAAATTTCTAGAAAACCAAATGCACACTCTTGTTAGGAAAAAATATTCTTGATTTAATCATTTATATTAAGGGGATAATAAATCGACCAACCCTGCAAAGAAATCATGACAGAAAATAAAAATACACATAACAGATTTCAGTGAAACAATATCTTTATTCAGTGGTTCGTAAGATTTGAATGCTTACAAGAAATATTTGAATGAATATGATTACACCAAAGCTTTGATATATTTTCAAGCTGATTTAAAAGTATATTCAGAAACATTTCAAAATGAAACTACTAAGATATTGGTTATACAATACAGATAAAAATAAAACTATATATATAAAATGTTAAAAAATCTGATTTTAACGAACTTTGAAAATTATGAAACATTTTAGGACTTTTAATTTCCAGATATGCATAAAAAACTCATTTAATGAGAGACAAGCTCATTATTCATTACTCTCATTTTAATAACAGAAAGAAATCAAGCAGCACCAAAATTTTAAAATATCATCAGTACCCGAATAAAATATTTATATTTTCCAATAAAAGGACACTTTAATTTTCAATATCAAAAATAAATATAATTGGGCATAAGCAAACTAATAATGCAATGAAAAGATAAAGGTATGGTTACATGACATGACAAATTTTATTAATTCTCTATACTTTAAATACAATTTCAAAGGCAACATCAATCATATAAATTTGACATTTACTATGTCAAACCAATTAACAATAATTTTTATGTAACCTACAGTAACGACAATATTTCAAATATTATTATTGAGACTAACAAGTTTTAAACTTTCACACACACTTAAATTACAAACATTTAAAAGCCAGACAAAGATATTGCCATTCAAGACTAGTGGGAGATATTTATTTAGCACTAAGAGTGTGAGCATATTTAACTATCCCATCTTTTTCTAAATCATCCAATTTTAAAGTTTATCTGTTCACTTAAAAAATCTATCACATCGTGATTATTTTCAGTGTCAATTTGTTGAAGTTCACACGAAAAGCACTTATTAAGGATTTTTAATTACTTAATTTATTGGATTCAGGATTCAGAGATAATTATCTAATTGCTGTATGAGAGACACAAGTTTATTTATATTATGTACATGCAATGGAAATCAAAAGCTATTGTAATTTTTCAGGTATGTTAACAGTAAAATACACTTACCTTTAAATTAACATGAATTACGATTGAAAATGACAATTCAGGTACTGGTGAAATGGAAATTTTTTAAAACATTATTGTACATTCTATAACAAAGATATCGAAGCACCAAGGAGTTGTCCAGTTATAAAAAAATTTCGTACACTAAAACATTTTGAACAAACATGCAAATGATTAAAATTTGGTCTCCAATGAAGGAATAATGGGAGCTCCAGTACATCTGAATTGCGCATTCAACAGGTCAAAACAATCGTGCTCATTACAAGCATATGTCAGAGTTTGAAAGACGTCTTGCTTTCGGATTGAAGGAGGCTGGTTGAATGAATCGAAGAATCACTCGACACGTGGGTCCAAGCGATGGGGCGATTAGACGATGCTGAGAGAGTGGGGGTCGAGAACGGCAGATGTCAGCGTCAGGACGGCAGCCGTCGACCTAGGGCCACAACAGTACGGGAAGACAGAGCAGCTGTCACAGCACCGGATTTGCCGTTAGCAACTATCTAACGAGACGACGATCTCTGCAGATGACTGGGGACGTATAGTCTTTAGTGATAGTCCTGTTACCAACTGTGTCCTGACAACAACCGCAGACTTGTCTTTAGATGTCCAAAACAGCGTGGGGGTTTCAAACCTAAAATGAAAAGTTTTTACTGATTAACGAACAGCCTTGACAGAACAAAAAGTTACAAGTAGTTTTATAAAAATATTTTTTAATTATTTTCAAGCAACAGTGATAATAATTAAAATATACTAAAGATCAGCATACACAAAATTTTACAAAAATCATTATATAATTTGGGCTAGAAATATCCTAAAATTAAAAACCTACTATTTTAAACACACTTTCAAATTTTCTAACATCTTTCATTATTTTATTTAAATCCCTTTTTGTCCATCCATTTAATATTATTAGTGATGTACACAGAAATAAATTTTTAGTACATTTTGACCAAGAAACTAATTTTGGGAGAGCATATAGCTTGCAAGTTCAAAATTTCCACAAAACACAAGTTGTTCAGACATAATTTGAGGAAGAAAATATAATTTTGGGGTTGCAGAACAAGTCCCTTTGCATACCACTTCTTGGTTCACTCTTTAACAATTAATCATAGCGACAACTGATTAAAATTAAGTGGGACAAATTTTTACTATCTCAAAACAACGATTCGTTAAAAGAACAAACTTCCAAAAAACAAATATAATTTGGTGCTTACAGACAGTTTATAAAATGAATAGATAAATAAATTTAAAATTTGGTGCTTACAGTCAATTTACAAAATGGATAGGTAAATAAATTTAACATGCATATTTTATTTTCTCAAAAAAGAAACTTACCTTGAATTCTTTGTACCGCCATTTTTTGAATTCATCTTCCTTTGGAAAAGTTAAGACGGAACCTTTTTCTAAACGGTATTCAACACTTAAACACGATAATTCCCCGATAATAAAAGGCAAAAGCTACCATTTTCTTCACAAATGAAATATGATACAACAGAACGCCCTGCGTGAGCAACGGCTATCCCATCCACTGAAAACTTCAAAATAAACAAAAACATCGCCAACTGGTTTTGTTTACAGTGGAGAAATAAGCTGAGAGCAAGCGAAACAAATAGTTCCCAGCGCCTTGTCCAATATTTGAGTGTAATGAGGCACTGCAATTTAAAAATGTGATTAATTTGTTCACCCCACACAAAAATAACGATTTTTTGTCATAATTGGCGTGAAATGTTGAATATTTTGCTTTTTACTTTTGAAGTTATTACGTGCGGCGTAGTAATTTCATTTAGAATCGCAGTGGCGAATTCAAAGCCAAGAACATATTTTTAGCGCATGGTTTGATAAAGGCTAAACGAAGGAAAAAAATAACCCGGCCGAAATTCGTGGGCCTTACTACGTCTACGTCATTAGCTTTTATGGTTGCCGTTGGAGGGCTTTCTTATCACTTGCGTCTTCCGCCAGTAATGAACCGTCCATTTGGGTATATGCCTAGTCTGGCTCTTAAGAGCTAGCAAACTGCGCAAGCGCACATTTGGAAATGAACTCCAATGGCGACTGTTTTGTGATTTGAATCTGCCATAAATTGCCAAAAATAGTAGTCTTTTCTGTTAGGAAGAAGAGTTTAAGTTTGTGATAGGGGGTATGGGAGGTATAAGAAAGATAAAACTTTTCATCCGTTTCCCGCCTTTTCAAAATCTTGTTTTCATTTCGTACTCGCGACTCAATTGTGGTTTGAGATGCAAACGCATAAAACAACAAACGAATTGAATAATTAAACTAAAGAGGAAAATGTATTCCACCGTTAAAAGTAGTTTTGTTTGTGGTAAGAGAAGGGGTCTCGATATATCCCCTTTTTTTTTCACGGAAAGAATAGGAACTTCGAAAGTTTTTAACTTGATTCGATATTTGAATTTTTGCAAACGAAAATGAATACGCTCGGATATTTTCTTTAGGAGTGTTGACAAATTGATCATCAAAATACTAATAAATTCATTTCTAGAGAATAATTTCATGTCAAAAATTTCATAATCGATCTGCTTCAATAGTCACCTTGTGAAATTTAAAACAAAAAATTAAAACTGCACAAAATTTGTTTAAAAAATTAATTTTTGTTGAAAATTCTTAAACTATAGAACGTTTAGACAACTTATTTTTTCTTTTCCTACAAAAACTCGCCAATTAACTCTGATTATTCAAGAGTTCTTTAAATTTATGAACATAAAGGTTTCAGTATTCCTGTGTTCACTGCTATAGCAGTGAACACAGGAATACTGAATACCTATAGGAACATTTGTGAAAAAAATCACTAAATTTTTTAATAATCTCATAGCAACCAACAATCTTGGAACTCCATTATAACATTGCATTTCTTGTGTACACAATGTTTAAGTGTAGGAATATTTAAGGATAGTTGGAACGAACTTAACTTCTATTATAATTATCTCTACTATATTATACAAGGAAGTAGGTCACGGTGTTAGCCTCTAGATCGGAAGGTTCCTGGTTCGAATCCGGGTCATGGATGTTTGTAAGCGTATGGTGTAGAGGCGGCTGGTGCACCTTAAATCTGTTGTGGCCGAAAGTCCTTACGTTGCGTTGGTGTGGAAGTTTGGAGAGTGGGTGTCAGCTCAGATATTGCCTTGTCATCTGACAGTGGTTCAAAATAACGAATGGCTTAGGCTGAGACGGTGGTAACTAGTTGAATATCTTTAATATTATTAAAGGAAGTGTTTGTTTGTTTTCTGCCCGCAAATTCCTGACGAATCTATGCCACTTACAGTAATGTAATTTGGCACACTGGTAGTCCAATTTTTTTTGCAATTTTTGAGTCCCGGTGAATTTTAAAATTTAATCTAGAACATTTTAAAATGAATAAAATGTAAAAATTAATCATTATTGAATGCAGCATGAATGAAATCATTTTGCTCGGAGGAATGATTTTCCAGCAGACGATAAAAAACAAAAACTTTTAATTGGAGTTATTTAGTTCCTTTTTTCTATCTCCTAGACCGTTAAATATATAGTAAAAATTTCAACGGATTTAACATCTGCGGGAAATTTCACATTAGATCAATACCTAAAAATATGATTTTCTTTGAATAAATAAAAATTGTTTTAACTGAATATCTCTTATATTTTCGCAAGAGATTGTGACGGCACGTCAAACTTCGCGTTCAAGTAATAAACAGATAACATTTCCTACCCTCTTACAATTTCAGCAAAAAATTAAAAAAAAAATTCATTTTGGCTGGAAATGTTTTGCTTATTTTTGTAAAATCGGGATCGTTGAAGATAGTTTGAAAATTCCAACGGATTCGAAATCTGCTGATAATTTTACACTAGAAAATTTACCTTGTATTTCATTTTCTTTTAATAGATAATTTTTCAAAATATATTTCTATTTTCGCAAGAGATTCCGACGTCACGCCGATTGAATCTCTTCGCAATTGGAATTTGGCCGAATTTGACAATGACGAGGCATAATTCATAATTTGGTTTGCGAAGCAAACCACCACGAGCAACGCCATGATGGCCGTTATCGAATTTGGTCGCATTTGAAAATGACGTGGCCATCACGGTATTGCCCATTGTGTTGGTTTGCTTAGAAAACCAAACCAATATATTCCGCGCAACAAACTATTATATTCATAGTTTGGTTTGCGAAGCAAATCAAATGGGAATTCATTACAATAGGCTATGAATTTTTATTTGGTTTGCGAAGCAAACCAACACCACGAGCAACGCCATGATGGCTGTTATCGAATATGCTACGAATTCCCATTTGGTTTGCTTCGCAAATCAAATGGGAATTCGTAGCAATCACCGGGGGTTAGCGAGCAGTAGTTACACATGACCTCACGAAAACAACTGTCACGGGCAATGCCGTGCTTTTTTAATAAAATGCTGTTTTTAAAATCTTAATGTTTGAGAAACACAAAATTTTTACAATCTCTGTTCGTCGTCGTCTCGTAAGAAAGATCGTCTGTATAATCTTTTGCATTACAACAGCTAATCAGGGCCGGATTTAAGAGTATGCCGCCTATAGGCTAAAATCCATTTGCCGCCCCCTCTATAGTTCATATTTGCTTAAATACATTTGTTTTATACTACAAAAGGATAGAGTTCATTCATGTTTTCATCTTTTTTAAACATAAAGTTCATTTATTTTAGATAAAACTACAATTTTAATGGTTTACATAATAAATTATATAATCAAATTAGTTATCTACTTCGGTTTTTTTACTTGCTTCTTTTAAGATTCGTTAAAAAATGAAATGGGTTTCGAACTTAATTAATTCATTTGTTCTTGGAGATCAGAGATCACTATTTTAAACATATTTTTATATTTTAATACTAATGACTATCTTTTGCGTAATTGAAGAGCTGTATTCAATTTGAATTAAGTTATCCTACACGGAAATGTAATTACACAAAATGTAGTTAATTAATGGTTTATTTGTTGAAAAATATACAAACTTCTCTATAACAACTCACCCCACGTAATTACATATCTTATAATTGGAGATTAATCTTCATGTTCAAATTTACATATCTTTCTTACGAGATTCCTTAATGGCAAACTCGTTAATAATGTCCTCATATGAAAGTGTTTTTGTTGTATTTGCCTCAATACAAAGTAATGAAAGTGAGTTTAACCGTATTTCAGAAATACTAGTTCGCAGATTGTAGCAGGTATGCACAAACTTATCCTTGCAGCAATGTCCAAATTGGGGTAAACATCTTGTAAGGAATTACACCTCAGAAATTTCGAAATTCCTTCCAACGATTTATCAGATGGGTGATTATTACCCACAGCACAGTGATTTTTAAAGTGGATGCACTCTTCAGTGAAATCCGAATCCAAGTCATTTGTGTAGACGTGGTAAAGGTTGGTGGCCTTTTTTCTCAGTTCCTCTTCCATATCTGTATTGTTATCACACAACTGAGTTAAGAAGTAGAATCGGTCTTGAAACTCGTCATAGGCCATTTTTCTTTTCTTGAATTCACAAAGAAAAGAGTCTACAATTGGTAAAAACGTATTTATTTTAAGGTCATCCCTGCTAGTAAAGTTAACTTCTCCACTTCGGTCTTCGTCAGGCCAAACTTTTCTTTTTGGCTGTCTTTTATTATCTTTTTCATAAAATGTAGTTTTGGTTATATACATGGCCAATTCCTCAAAGTAATCAAAGTTGTTTCTCTGTTCCGTAAAATATTCTTCAAGAGAGCCATAGAAATCTCTGACCAACAAAACATCCACAGTTCCACTTTGCATGGCTTTGCTAACTTAATCGATTCTGTGAAGTACTGTGCTCCAGAAACACACCATAAACGCAGTCCCAAAACGTTCTAATCTTCGAAGTATTCCTCGGGATTCACATCTAGTCGTTGCTTTTTCTGTTGTGTCATTTGAAATTCCTGTCACATCAATGTACACTTCTTCCCAAGACTCTCGTAAACTTTGGCACGCGTCATCTCTTGTTTTGGTCAAAGCCATTTTTTTGCTATTAGATCTCTAGTAGCATCATTTAAGATCCACAAAGCTGGATCCTTATTTAAGGAAATTGCTAATGTTGGCTTGTTATTTTCTGTTAAAGATTGACTTTTAACATCAAATCTATCGGGTACAATCTGATTGTGAGAACTTACTTGTATTTCAGTAGGTTCTGATAACAACATGGCTGTTTTGGAACAACTCGTTCCAGAGAAAGCATTGTCGTCCCCAACAGAACCATCACAAACAGCTCGAGCACTTTCATGTTCCCCTTTATCTTCTTTATCGTTCTTTTCTTCCACTGGCAAACTATTAGTTTTAAAAAACGTATATAGTTTTTTTGTTTGTTTCAGAACACGTTCTTGTTCTTGAAGTTTCAGTTTTGTTCGTTTTTTGTATTCAGCGCCACTGAGTCTCTACCTACTGTCATTCATAGTAGCTAGTAGGGAGTAGCCTACTTGTTAAAAACTTTACGTTATGTATTGGAATACTCTTAACTATAAAGCAAAATCGTAACAAACAACACGAACACGCCTTGCTCAACACAATCATCAACGATCCCGTTGTGCACACCGATAGACGAATGACAGGGTCAGACTCAGACAGACTAGACTGACACTACACTACTGACAGCGGAGCCACTGGGCCTTCCACCAACAGTGTTGTCCGATCGAATCGCTGCGCTTGTGCCAATATTATCAAACCAAATTAGATTGCACTACAAGAAAGTTATAATACAAGATTACGTGCTGTGAATTTATATTTTGTTATAGTTTTAGAAAGTAGGCTATGTAGAAGGACTAAATCATATT
Organism: Metellina segmentata; assembly: GCA_947359465.1. Taxonomy (NCBI): domain Eukaryota; kingdom Metazoa; phylum Arthropoda; class Arachnida; order Araneae; family Tetragnathidae; genus Metellina; species Metellina segmentata. The sequence continues at coordinate 104,931,963 of OX375880.1, forward strand.
TTTAACGTCTGAAATACTTCATTTTAACGTTTGAATAAATTGCTAAACTGCCGCCCCTGAAAATTTTGCCGCTCTAGGCTGCAGCCTACTTAGCCTATTTAGAAATACGGCACTGCAGCTAATTGGACCATAATAGGCTAAAATGGATTGTCAACTACTATGAACATCCATGCCTATTACGGGACCTGATCTGAACACAGCCTGTTGAACTGAAGGCCAGAGCTTGGCTACCAGTTTGTTCTTCTTGTCCATTAAACTTCATTTGACCACATTAAACAGGCACGTGAATTTAAATCAGCTGATTTCAATCAAGTGATAAGTGATCAAGTTTCCTTCCTATATTGTGTTTGATAATATTGAAAATGAAATAACTATGAACAAAATGCATGTTATTTTTTCAAATGTTAAGAATTTGCTCGTCACACAAAAAATTATACTGAAAATCGACGAATAGGTGAAGAAGCTTAATATATACTCACTCAAATTGTAACTTGCATTCATTTAATGTTATTTGGTATTGTAATCTGTTCATGAAAAAATAAAGACACTTAGTCACAACGAAAAGGTTTTCTGGCAGTATTACAAAAGCCATTCCAATTTTGCACAAAATTTTTTTTCTACAATGTTGATTTTTTCATTATGTTTTGAATATATTCTGGATAACTTTAATTTAAATTTTATGCATTGATCCTTTGGAATTCCATTGCACTACTAGCTTAATCATTCTGCATTCATGGAATGGATTGGATTGAATGAACTTCTTGGATTTTTATCCCTCTTCCTGTTGACGTTCCCTCTAATTCTTCAAGGGGTTATTATATACTTGGATATTTAAAAAAAATTTCTATTTTATACACTTTGGTAAAATATTTAACAAGTATTAAATATATTTAGGTTTTATTTCTATTACCATGTATAAAGCAAATAGACGAAAGAACGAACACCTTAAACGTCGTGCTCGCACAAAAGAGGACGGAGCTAAACTAAATAATGTGAGCGGCACGAAGCCTCAACTTTAAGGCGTTCCTTCCGAGCCCGTTGACGCTCAGCATCGAATTCCAGAACTTTTATCTTGGATTCTCTATCTCTTCATCTCTCTTTCTATAGACACTTCTATAATTTTTGTTGTGTTTAATTTAGAGGGAGGGGGGGGGACATTTTGAAATTTTTGCGAAATTTCCACACTTTGAAGTCTAAAATCTAAACAAGTATTAAATATTAAAATTTTATTTCTAATATTATTTATAAAATGCAAAGAGACGTAGCAAATGACACCTCAAACAAACAAAGTAGGCCAGAATTACACTAAATTAATGTGAGCGGCAGTGCGCATTTTCGTGAACTTCACGCAGTGCATAATCGGATGACGTCAGCGCAAGATTAATGAACATTTATAACAATCTTTGTTTAATGCTCTTTTGAACGTGATCTCTTTCATTTTTTTCTTCTCCTTTCAAGTTATCAAAATTTTCGCATTTAAGCTTTTATGTGAATTTAAAAAATAAAGCGTGGTACACCGGTTTCGAAAGGTAAGACATATTCAACGTCAAAAGCCAATTCACTCATCTGATGATTGAGTATGTTGAGAAAATAGAGTATGGATTGAAGTGAACATTTATTGGATTAATTGTGTGATGAAAAACTGCAATGATGAATTTTTTATTGCAAGTTCAAAATTCCACTGGACTGGCATGTTCTGGGGATGCTATAACACTTGTTCTATGCTGTTCATAGAGAAAACTTCACTTTCTTATGTTATGTATAAGCCCTTTTTGGTGTGCAAGGAGTATACGAAATACTTGTCAATGCTCAGAGAATTTCAAAACTAAGCATTTTTGATTGAAAGTTTTTGTGTTTCGTCTCATTTTATATTTCGTCATATTTTTGATCACAAATAACAATATTTTCCAAATATCGTTATTTTTACAAGCTAAATATTAATGAAAAGTAAGAATTTTTTTTATGATTCCTTTAATTTTATTTTTTATTACTGACTTGATTTTTTCTGAATTAGTAAATTTGAACAAATTAATTATTTTGTGTGAAAAGAACTAAAGAGATGTCATACATGTTATATTCATGTATCAATACATGCATGAACAATTCTGAAATGTGTATGATTTGAAATATTTTACACAATAGGGGGCTCCGCCCCCGGCTCGCCAATCTCCGGTGATTGCTACGAAATCCCATTTGATTTGCCTCGCAAACCAACGCCCCTTTTGCAAGCGTCTTTCCGGGCCATGACGTCACAAATCAAGATTAAACGATCTAACGTTTCATCTCGGCGATGAAAAATGTGTACACGATCGCGAAATTATACTTTTCATCGCATCGAATTTATTTCTGAACCAACTGTAAAAATAATTATGCCATAGGAAAGAGCGTATTCTAAACTTTCATGTGGTATTTTGAAATTTTAAAACTAATAGTATTTAGCTATAGATATGACAGTTTTAATTTGTATCGGAAATTACTATCTAAAAATTCCGAAATTTGTATGACCAACTTTTAATTGCATCGAATTTATTTATTAACCAATTTAAAAAATAACTGTACCACAAGAAAGAGTAAATTCTAAGGTTTCCAGTGATGTTTTCAAATTTAAAAACTGATAGTAATAAGCTATAGATATGGCAGTTTTAACGAAAGTGTCCTGATTTTCAAGAAAGTATTAACAGGAACCAAATTAAAATTTCTAAAAAAACTCGGTGATGTGTAAAAGTTCGCGTTTAGAGGTATTCTAAAAAAAATTCATGGCTGAAGACTGAACATTTGTACCGTGTTTCGCTCACTCGCAAGAATTTTGCTTTTTTTTCGACTTTGACAATTAATCCACCCTAAACTACGTAATAGCCGCATAAGAAAAAAAATTATTCTCCATCTAGTTCTCTATACAATTTTGAACAAACCTTATCAATTTAGCAATTTTCTGATGCGTACTTTCTGGGGAAACCATCTGAGAATTGAGCATAAAAAGCGAGTTTTCATTCCTGCTGCAGAAACTTCTTTTTAATATACAGAAGAATAAAAATTATGAGTGGTGTCTGTGATCCAACAAACTTATTTATCTAAGTTCAAAATTTTCACGTCACTGGTTATGGGTTACAATCAAAGTAACTGGCTTAGAACCAGATGAAACAATTTACGCGGTTCCATTATGTGATTTACTATGCTAAATTCTGTTGCATTTTAATCTTTAAAAAATGTGTCCAATTATATTTCCTATTACAATAATGTTATAGATAATATATACTATTAATGTTTAACATAAAAATCACAAAACTACCTAGAAACTAAACTGATTTCATTACCTAAGGTCCAAGAAATTTAGACTTGTACAGGCAAGGAATTAATTTTAAAACCATAAAATTCGATTATTTTAATTTAAAAAAATCATGCTTTTTTCATACCAATATGGAATGATAAATTTGCAATAAGACATAAAACTTTGAAATTTCAACAGGTGTCTGTAAAGTTCGTTCTATTTATTGTTACACCTACTCGTACTTGGTACTCTCAGATTTTTTTTCAGAACTAATCTTTTGTACACATAAAACTATAGGTATTGTCTTCTGTTTTGTGAATTCATTAACGATAAAGTTATTTTCTAATAAAAACGTGTAATTTATAACAAACTAGCCACTGCGTGATGTAAGGTATTAAGGTGATGTAAGGCAGCCGTGAAACAAACACTTCCTTTTATAATAGATTTAAAATTTGAACAATTTTGCATAAAATTAAAAAAAAGTCCAAATTTCAAAATTGTTTTGTTATCTTTCAAACTCTAAAGTTTTCATCATTAGGTTTCTACTTTTTAAATTTACCCAAATATTTAAAAAGTATTTTATATCGAATACAATATTTAAACAAGTAACAAAAAATGCATGACAAAGTCCTTACAGTTACACAACTTGAAATTTTAAGTTAATGGTAATTTAGGTGTTACAATTAACAAACTAGGATCAGGGGCAGTAGAGTAGTGTGCAAAAGCAGCCTCATTAATTACAAATCTTGTTAAGATGGAAAATATAACACAAATTTATTTTATTTCTTCAAAATGTTTTGCAATGTAAAAAATTTAGTGTCAATATTTAGTTGATCATAGAAGCCCTCTTGTTTATTTTGATAGTCATGAGGCTATTTAGAAAGTTTCCTGTTTATGTATGCCTTTCCAAAGCTATTATATATTATTTGTTCTGCTGAAATACAAAGAACTTCTACATTATTTTTATTGTTAAATGTTTTTATATAAAGTGGGTAGAGCCAATAGGCTTAACAGCAACATTGGTGAAATTTCTTCAAAGTTGAAGATAAATTTTAAATCAGGTGTAAAATAAATGATGCATACATCTTGGATGAAGCATTTCATTATACAGGCATGAGAGTGGGAAAAGGACAAAAAGTCTGAAAATACGCGTAAACTCAAATTTTGCAAATAAGAAAAGGGGTGCTTGAAACAAAATTTCGCACAAAAAGAAAAAATATCTTGGCAATTCTGTAAATAGTATAAAATCAGTTGCATAAAGTTGAAAATGCTATTTTTATGCCTATTTTTGAACATTTCAAAAAAAAAGTGTGACTTTTTTAACAGTTGCAATTTTTTCAAAACCTTGATACAAAAATGATATTAACAGGAAATAAAAACGCTGTCATACAAAATAATAAATCAAATAAATACTAATTTTATTAAATAGCATAAATGTTATGAAAAAAATAAGTAGACACTAAAAATAAAAATTAGCATAATAACAGCTTTTCATAGATATTACCTAAAAAAATCGTTTAAAATATACTTAATTTAAAACAAATCAAAACCTGTTTTGGTAAAGCTTGTCTTCGTTTATAGCGATGATAACGGTATTGGCGCTTTTTTTGGCGCACTTCTAGAAGCGAGTAATGACAGGTTAAGGTAACCCATTTGTATTACGGATTTTAAGACAAACTGGAGTAGTGGAAAGTTCATAACTTTCATTTTTAATATTCTAGAAAGTTCTTTCAAAATCCGTTAAACTGTCATTTGATTTCATTGGCTCATTTGAAATATTCTTTCCTTTGCGATTTAAGAAGTGCGCCAAAAAAAAAGCTCCCAAGGTCATTGCTATAAACAGACTGAAGCTGTAGCCCAGTTTTAAATAAAATATAACTTAATTCAGTTTAAATTAACCTATTTTCGATTATAAAATTACTTTTTTCAAAATCTCAAACCAATTTAAATCGGCTTATATTTTTCCGTAAATATTCTTAAATTAATAACCCCCATATTATCCAAGAAATAATTTTACTTATTAAAAACAATCATAAATATTGCCCTTAAAAGAAGCATCATTTTGAAAATTTCCGTTGCAAAAAATAGCTGTAGTCTACGTTTAAAGCGATGTACACCGCCTTGGCGCACTTCTAAAGTCGCCAAAGAAGTTTTAACGGATTTTGAAAGTACTTCCTAGAATATTCAAAAATAAATTTTAAACTTTCCGCTTGGCGAGGTTTTTATAAAAGACGACTTCCTTGGCGCACTTCTAAAGTCGCCAAAGAAGTTTTAACAGATTTTGAAAATACTTGCTAGAATATTCAAAGAGAAACCTTAAACTTTTCACTTGCCGAGGTTGTCAAAAAAGACGAAATAACTTTATCGGTTAAACAACCAAGCATCTTATTTTCTAGTAGAAAGAAAAACCGCCCATTAAAAGCTGATCAACTTAAAATATTTCATTTATACCTTTTCCGCCGCATAATGATGTACCACAGCCGCTAGATAACAGCTCCGCTTTCTTAGGAAACCGTAGCTTTACCTACGAAATTTACAGCAACAACGTACGTTAACTTGTTCAAAATCCAAGTTCTACAGGTTTGCAACTAAACTTATTTGCTTCTAAGGATTCTTTTAAAAGAGGAATTTGCAGACTTATCAGCTTGGCATAATTTAGGAGTGTAATGTTGGCGAGATATGGCGCATTTCACGTTTATAGAAAACAAAAAGGGCAGAAGTCGGAATTTTTTCTTAAAAAACGATAAAAGTCGGAAATACCGACTAAAGTCGGAAGAATCTCATCCCTGATTATAGAAGTTTCTTTTTCATACATTACCAGAGCCTGCATTTGATAGTTATAGACACTGCAGTTTTCATTTAACTATCCTCTTGCAAAATTTATATACATGAATGTTTTGTACAGAATATTTGATTATTTTATTAAGTTAAAGGTAAGTTACCTCTATCATATGTGGCTGAACATAACAAAATCCACCATTTTAATGGATAAAATCAGTAAGCATTCAAAATAAAAAGAGCAATATCCAGAAACAAAATTTATATAGCAAATTTATTTTTATTTCACAGCAAAAAGTTATTTCTTTAGATAACACAAACAAATCCACTATTTACAGACGTAAACACAAGAGAACACGCATTACACACAATATAAAAGATCATTAATACTTTAAATGGAAAACGGAGGCAATTACCAAAAATCTCTTTTTTACCAACCAGAGGAGAGAGCATATTCTATTGAGCAGCAGGAAAAACACTAGCTGAATCCGACTCTCGATAACATAAAATATGCACTATGAATCAGAATCGAAACAATATAAATACAATACGAGTAAATGGGTACAAATATTGTTATCAACCTAGGTTTATATCCTGAGCTATACTGTTATCACCTGCTATTGTTGAGATTCAGCAGGTAAAAAAATTTGCTCAAAAAAATACGTAACAGTTCATAAATTAAAAAAAAGCCATGTTATTTAAAATTTTTGTTTAACAACCAAAAAGTAAATTCTATTGAATAGCATGCAATAAAATGCTCACTCAACAAAATCTACCATTTGATTTAAGTGCAAAAAAAAAACATGTTTAAAGATCAAAATAGAAAATTTTGCAGTTTAATAAAAGTGGATGCACATTTTGTTCTCACAGATTTTTATATTATGAAGATTGTTTAGCCGACCAACCGGTATAGTGGTTAAGGTGTATGTTATCCTCTAGAACGAAAGGTTCCTGGTTCGAATCTGGATGTTTGTAAGCATATGGTGTAGAGGCGGCTGGTGCACATTAAATCTGTCGTGGTCGAAAGTCCATACGTAGGGTTGGTGTTGAAGTTTGGAGAGTGGGGTATCATTCCAGATGTTGCTTTGTCATCTGATCATGGTTCAAAATTACGTGGCGATACACTGAATGGCTTAGACTGGGACGGTGGTAACTAGTTGAAAATCCTGAAGATTGTTGGGATAAAACTTATGATAAAAGGTGATCCCACTCTTGGTAATTTATGTTGAGGTTTTTCTGCAATACAAGCATCAATATAAATAGAAATTCTCCATCATTGTAAAACTGGCTCAAGGGAAATGTTATGCTGAAAATACACTCGTGCAGAAAACATGGATTACGAATCATAAATGTGATATTCAAGAGCATAAATATAGGTAGTCAAACCTTGTTAAGACGAACTTCATGGGACAGTAAAAATAATTTGTATTAACCGTAGTTAGTGTATTTACATTACTTAGGTACTGTACAATTCTTGGCTCACAGATTAAATTGTATTCATCACAAACATTATACAAGTGAATGTCGATTATTGATTACACAATTGAGCAGATGAATTTTAACTTTTAAAACAAAAGCAGAGCTATTTCTAAGCCAGCAGTAGCTTCTTTTTTGGCAAGCTTATTTCTTAATCTATAGAATCTTTAGTTGTATTCTTTCTTTTTCACTCTCTTTCACAAATAAATCTACAATTTGGAGTCACTCAATGCTTCTGATAATTGAAAAGAATCCATTTGCATGTGCACACACACTCAAGTTTTGAAAATTTATTCATTGATTAGAACAACCAGCTTTCTGAGTAAATATTAGAATACACTTTTGGATGAGGATTAAAATTTAGATTGTATTATGTGAGTTAGTCTTGACCATACAATAAGAAAGCAATCGTATACTAATATGCGTGTGTAAAGAGAAAAATCATCAGCATTGTACCTAAATAGGTTAGTTAGGACAGTTAAGAAATAAGAACAGTCAAGGTATAAATTCAAGTATATCAATAGTTATAAATGAAAGCAGATACAAAAATAGACACTTACCTAAATTTTAGTTCATATTTTCCAGGTACATCCACATTAACAAACAGGGCCGAAGGGTAGTGTTCTGAAGCTGAGCGTGTAGAATATATGCATTACCAACGATAAACACAATATGCAAGAGCAGATAAAACAGTTATAATAACAGCACTGCATGCCATTTGCATTTAGTATAACAATATGAATTACCAGAAAAAATGTAACAAATGCTGGTCACTTACCTAGATATTCTTTAAATGTGTCTCTTAAGCCTTACGGTCGTTAGCTCATATATTTGCCACATAAACCAATCTAATCAACAATCCAGACCAAAATAGCAATAGAATAAGCATTTGACAAGAAGAGAGCGTTCATCATAAGGTTGTTCTGTTTTAAGATGGAAGTAGGAAAAATAGCTAAAGCGAATTTATCTTTATGCATTTCAAAAAGCAATATGAACTATCATCAAAAGAATAATGCATATAAATAGAAGCAAATGATTTAATATCTTTAGTTACCAACCTCAAAGTCTGGGTAGTATTCCAAATCAAGCAGACTCAACAGAATGTACCATTTGGAAAACTAGTAGGAAATAGAAATATATGAAAATAGCAAAGAAAGCAGATGCAAACATTGTTACTTACCTGAATCTAATCCTTGCTTACAATTTATCTCCATCTGGATAGCGAAGTTGAATCAATAGATCGAATACGAACGAACACATTGTGCGAGAAAAATGAAAACCATTTTGCCAAAATAAAAATGCGGTGCGCGCTTCTACTACAAGGGTTGCTTATTTAATTGGCGACAGAACTAGTATGTCGAAAAAATTAGTGATATCGCCAAAATCTACTGCCATGTCACGTGGACCAATCAGATCATCAGGGTTCATTACTGGCGGCAGATGAAAGTTTCTTACTTATAGGAGGTGTTGACCCACTCCATCAGCGTTTGCGCAATGACTGGTAGGTGTAAGTGTTGTGAGGCATTTTTGTGGCGACACTTTTGGACTACTTTTTGCAGCGAGTTGTGGCAGTTCAAAGGCAACCCGGCTGATGATGATGATGATGCTCTTTCTTTGGAGAAAAAGCAGGTTTTTGAGGCTTGGCTGCTTTGCCTTGTGCCTCTAGAAGAAAAAATGATACTTCAAGAATGAAAAAGATTTAGAAACGAGGATTAGAGTTTAAAAATAAGCATATGGCATTACAAATAGTAAGTGAGAAATTTGAAAAAATATCATATAAAGAGTGTGGAATTTTCAAAGCGGAGAGAGTTTGAATTAGGTTATTTCGACCTTTTTGGAAAGTTGGACAGTGGAAAAGAATGTGTTCCAAATCTTCATAGGTGTGACATCTGAGGCAATTAGGAGCGTCTGTAAGATTGATTTTGTTTTTAATGGAATTTGTCATTAGGGTATTTGCTCGAAAGTTCTGAATGAGGGTTTCATCGTTTCTGTTTAGAGAGATATTTTCGTACCATAGATTTGTAGGATTGATATGTGGAAAGTTATTGTTTCTATGGTAGCTTTTCCATAGGTTACACACACACACACACACACACACACACACACACACACACACACACACACACATATTTTATTATGGTTGTCTTTTTTATAATGTTTTATGATGTCTTCAGGTGAAACACCTTCTGCAATGTTGAAAAGTTCAGCCTTCTTTGCTGCCTAATCAGCTTTTTCGTTAATTAGAATACCCTTATGTCCAGGGGTCCACACTAGTATGATGTTGTTGTATTGGCTTTTTTTACTTAGAATTTTATGAAGTTGCAGTATAATGCAGTTTGAGTTTTTGTTAATGTTTTTTAGGCTGGATAGAACGCTGTAACTGTCGCTTATTATAATGATATTTTGGTTTTTTTCAACCCAGTCTTGTATTGCTTTGAAAATTGCCATAGCTTCTATTGTGAAAATTGAGTTTAGGTTATTTACGGTGTAGCTTCGTTCTACAAATAATTTAGGAATGACAATTCCAAGTGAGCTATTAGAGTTGGTTTTTGACCCATCTGTCCCTATTATAATGTGGTTTGGTAAAGTTTTTAAAAAGTTTTCAAAAGAGGTTTGCAGTATTTTATCAGGAAGATTTTTATTTTGGAAGAGGAAGTTTTGAAGTTAAATTTTGTAATTAAAATTAGAAGTGGGTGGGCACCAAGGAATAATGTCACTTTTTGTGATGCAGAGATCTTCGAAGCAATTAATCATACTTGCAGATATTGGTTTTTTTTATTGGTCCAAGAAGCGTAAATAATAGAGGGTGGGTTGTAAAAGAGATCGTAAATTGGAAACCATTCTCTCAGGCTGATATGTTTAATGTAGAAGGTAGTTTTTAGTAAGTTGTGTCGTTGTTGGAGAGATGAAGCTTGAGTCTCGGAGTGTAGAATTTCGATAGGAGTGTATTTTGGTAAGCCAGTTGCGATTCTGAGCATGGAGTTGAAAATAGGGTTGATTTTTTTGTAATGTGAGGTTGAAGCAGTACTGAGAATGGGAGCTCCAAAATCTAATTGGCTGCGGATAGTAGTATTGCCTATTTACAAAAGATGTTTGGTGCAAGCACCCCATCTCTTAGACTCAATGAATTTGAAAGCATTTAGGGTACGAGAAGATTTGGATTGTAGGTATTGAAAGTGGTTGTTCCAGGTCAGGTTCTTGTCAAAGATTAGGCCCAAGATTTTTAGTTTGTTTACTTCTGGAATGATAGTGTTATTTATTTTTATGTTGCATTTTTGGGAATTTTTATTCTGGGAAAAATTGATAATGTTGCATTTGTTTAAGCTGATGGTTAGTTTCCATTGGTTACACCAATTATTAATGATTTTTATAGTTGTTTGGATTGCTTCTGTAGATTCAGTTAGAGATTTATTTTTGGTGTATATAAAAATATCGTCAGCATATATTAGGCATTTGACATGTGTAGGGATGTGTGCAAATAAATCATCAAGGAAAATAAGGAAGAGAAAAGGGCTGAGAATGCAACCTTGAGGTAGGCCTCGAGAGGTTTGTCTAGTATTTGAAAAGGTGTTACGCCATCTTACCTGGCAAGTTCTATGATTAAAAAAATTGAAAATCCAAAGGGCTATTTTTCCTGTGATACCTTTTTTTTGTAGTTTGGACATGAGCCCATCTATCCACACTGAATCATATGCTCCCTTTAAGTCGATGGAGGCGAAAACTATATGATTTTTTTTGTTTTTTAGCAGTTAAGATGTCAGTGTGGATTTGGGTCAATAAAGTAATACAACTTCTATGTTGAAGAAAACCGTGATTGTTTTTATTTATGTATTTTTTATTGTAGTAAATGTCTTCTACGAGTCTATTGAGGATCATTCTTTCTAAAATTTTTGCAAAGGTGGAAGTTAGGGATATATGCCTGTAAGAGGTTAAGTTTAGTGGATTTTTGTGTGGTTTTAGGATAGGAATGATAAGGGAGTGGGTCCAAGATATGGGGATAGAGCCAGTGTTAAAACTGGTGTTAAGAATTTTTAAAATATTTTTCTGGATATTATCAGGAGATATTTTGATCATTGCAATGGTGACTTTGTCCATTCCAGGGGTTGAATTTCTTATTTGGGTGATGGCTTTAGCGAAATCGTTCCAAGTAAATATGTTGTTGATTGAATTATTGTGGTAGTCAACAAAACTAAGGGGAAGGGGATCTAGGTGTTCATCAGAAGTGTAAAGTTTATTGAAAAGGTTAGCCTGTTCTTGTGGGCAACGTATTTTTGTATTGTTTATTTGAATGATATTATAAGAATTGTTTTGTTGGTTGGAAGGATCTTTTAATCTTTGTAAGATTTTGTAAATATTTTTGTCTTGGGCAACTGTTTTGCATGTAGTAAACCAAAATTTTTTTTAAAGTTTCTGAATTAAAACTTTTAATATGTTTTTATATTTTTTATATTGGTCCCAGTCAGATGTGCTTAAATTTATTTTAGTTTTGGTAAGGTGTTGTCTGGCTTTGGCTCTTAGATGGCTGCATCTGGAGTTCCACCAAGGGGCTCTGGGTGGGGGAAGTTTTTTTAGAGATTGAGAATTTTTAATGGCTTTCTGGAAAAGGTCATTGAGAAAATATGGATCAGTTATATTTCTTTGGTTGTCGTTTAGAGTTTTGATGAAGTAGTTCCAATCAAAATGATCGAAAAATTTGGTCTATTGTTGTTTGGTTTATGATAGGAAAAATTTATAGGGAAATGGTCGCTCCCAAAATTATCTTGGTGAGCTTGCCAAGATGTTATTGGGGGACAGTTATTGGAAGTTAAAGTAAGGTCGATAGCAGATATGGTACCACTGTTGCTGATATGAGTTGCAGTTTGGTGGTTGAGGATCATGAGATTTTGGTTATTAATCCATTTCATCAGATTTCTTCCACTGCTATTATCCTTGAAACCCCAATTATGGTGTGTTGAATTAAAGTCACCTGCAATGATATAAAGGTTGTTGGGATCCAATCTAAGGTTGTTAAGCATCCCTACGTTTTTTATTCCTTTGGGACAATAGATGTTAATGATGTGGAAAGTAATATTGTTGAGGTGGACTTTCACTTCCTGGGATTCAAAATCTATGCTATCTGGGCTATTAGTAGTCCTCCTCCTCTAAAAGGACCAGGTCTGTCGAAACGAAAAATGTTTTTTTTTGAAGAGGGTGAATCGGATGTCTGGTTTTAAAAAGGTTTCTTGTAGGATTAAAATATTAGCTTGGCTGAAATATTTATTATGATTGAGGTCAAATCGGCGTGCTCTGGCACCCTGGCAGTTCCATTGAATACAGTTGAGATCAAACATGGTTGTAAGAAAAATAAAGAAATGAAATTCAAGAAAAAAGGTTGTGGCTGGAACTATTGGTATTCCATTTTGCCGTTTGTGATTGATAGGTCGAGTTGTGATTGTGAATGAGAAGTTTTTGTTTGTTTATTTTGGGACTGCATAGTTTTTATATCTTCTCTGAAACGTTTTATAGTAGAGGTAATTTTGTTAGGATTTGTATTTGTAGTGTTTGGTAGTAGATTTTTTTCTTTCCCACTCTAGTTTTTGTTGTTCTTTAGTTTGATCTTGAGTAGTTTGTTGTATTTTGTTATTTTCTGGTATAGTTGTTGCATTATTAATGGTAGTATTTTCTTTGGTTTCATAAATGATGTTTTCTTTTGGAATAATATTGTTTTCAACCATTTGTGACAGAATGTACATTTGGTTGATTTGAATTTGTTCGATAATGGTTAGGATCGGTTTCAAAGTTTCGAGTATTATCTCTTTTATGTCGCTATTTTTTAATGTTTCTTTTTGTTCCATTAATTGATCGTTTATTGGTTGGGTCACTGTCTTTGCGTATGAGGTCTTTAGTTTGTTTTTTGCTTCAATGTAGGATACCAAGTTTTCATTTTTATATTTCAATATTTCGGTTTCTTCTTTTCTGGTTCTGCAGTTTTCGTCATCCGCAGTATGTGGTTGTTTGCAGTTTTTGCAGGATTTTTTATTTTGATTAGTACATATAGTTTCTGGGTGGTCTTCTGAGCAAATTCTACATTTTTGGTTGGATCTACAACCTTTGATTCCATGACCGAATACCCAGCAGTTTTTGCACTGTCTAGGTTTTTCTAAGTAGAGATTTAATTGATGGATCATCATGCCTATATGCAATTTGTTTCGGATTTTTATTCGAGGGGTAGGGGTGCCAAATTTTATAGTTTTAAGCGGGATTTTAGTTTGGTTAACAGTTTTTTCAAATCGGGTAATACTTGCTATCTTTATGTCTTACTCTTCCAGGTCTTCAATGATGTCTTCTAAAGCTATTTCTGTATCTATTCCGTTAATTATATATTGGGTAATTAGGTTGTCTTTCGTTAGTGTTGTGTGTACTGGTACATCTAAGATGTTTTTTATTTTAGAAGTTTCGTGGGCAGCTAGTTTACCATCTACTGTTATTATAAAAAGGTTATTACGAGTTCGTCTGCATTCTAGGATGTTTTGGTGAGATGAAAATTGCTTATAGATATCTTTTTTAATTGTATAAGGTTTTTTTTGTAGGATTGGTTGAGTAGGGCGAATAATGAAGGTGAAAGTATTTTTACCTTCATCACTACAATAGTTAATAAGGTCTGTATCCAATATAAGTTCAAATGTACCCGTTGGGTATGACGTATGGTCGTCACCCATTTGTAGAATTCTTTTCGTTTCAGAGGTTAGATAAGAGAAAATACTACTTACCCAAGTAGCAGAAAAAGAAAAATCAAAGCCCTAGGGAAATTTCACTAGGGAAATAATAATATCAAAAGACTAAAGAACTAAGCAGCCTAAAGCTTTGAAGTCGAATCCAAAAATCTTGGAAAACAAATTAAGTCGGAGCAGACAAGCAACCGACCTCACCAGAGCAAGGAACCATTTTGGCAACCCGGCTAAATTAAGTTTGTACCAGCCCCGTGCAGGTAAAAGTTACATTTCAAGTCCCTTTTTCGTTCTTGAAGATTTTGTGAAATGTTTTTTCATTACCGTTTCCTTTTGATTTCTTTGGGCCTTTTAATTTGTTTTCTAATTTTTCCCGAGTCCTTTTGAAACTTTTTTGTATCCAATTTTATTCCGTTTCCTGTAAATTTGAAGAATTTCACTTTGTATCTTAAACATGGCACAGTGCATTCGCACATCAGGTTGTATCGTTCCTTTGTTTGAATCCCTCATTATTTTTTGTAAAGCGTTATCTTTTTTATTTTACCACACCTTCTGTTTTTCTTTGTGTTGTAGATACGTTTCAGGGTGTTCTTTCTCGAAATTTGAGTCATTCTGGCTATAGGGCAACTTTAGGAAATGATGCAATGTTGTGATGAAATTGTTGTCGTGCGGGCCATATATGGCCCAATTGAGGGTGCCATTGCCCCGGAGGGTTGGACTTCTTCATGCATGACACATCCGTTTTACAGGAAGGTCCTTTTCACACATCGATTCACTCACACATATCGTAATTTAGATACCAATCAGAGGCCGATAACCCCATGATCAGGTACCCCCAGAGGTATTGATTTGGTAAGGGAACATGGGGAACTTTGTGACCACGACCTATTGAACGTGCCCCAGCCACCATTAGTGAACACGGCGGTCTTTAGCCAGGTCAAGCGCCGATCTCGTAACCATCATAATTGCAGTCTCCACCGAGGACAGAACCCACAACCCTTCCGATGCGATTCCGATACTCTACTGAGTGAGCTACCGCGGCTCTTTATGATGAAGTATGCTGAAAAATATTAGAGTCGAAAATCTATTAAAAAAAGAGCATATGCAGTTGTGCGGATTATTTTTTCTATTTTTAAAATTATTTTCGTTAATTTTTTAATTATTTTTTGCTGAGCCTAAAGCAGTTTTTTATTTACGAAATTCTTATTTAGCGACGTTAAAGGTACGTCCCAAAGCGTTTCCACAACAAAGTCTTTATTTCAAAGCTTAGCTGTATGAACTATTATTTTAAGATTGCCGCGGTTAACAGTTTTTGCTAATTTGCGAAAACAGTTGTATTAACTGCTGTTATTAACAGTTTAGTCTTCGGTTAATAACATCAGTTACCGTTAGCAGCTAAATTTAAGTTTTAATCTTTTTGAAACTGATGTAAGCGCTTAATATTGACTCAAAATAACCGTTAGGTGAGTTCAAAAATTGCAGCAGTTTCAAAATTTTCACATTTTTTACGAAACATTTTACTTTATTAGTTTTTATTTAAATTAATCAATTTTATAGTTACGCTAGCATTTATCGATAACTGTTACTATTTTTGTTACCGGGTGCCAACCCATGCTTTGTAATGGCACTGTGACACAATCGAAATAAGGCTTCATGTCTAGTGACTAGTACCTGTTTGATCCAGTTGTAGTACCCAGGTAGCACAACAACATTGGCCAACATTCTACCAATATTGGCCAATGTTTTGAATATCTGTGAATGTCGAATGTCGGAATTACGATATCTGTCGATATTGGCAGATATCGTTTAGTTTTATAAAACGAGGAAGACTGTAAATAACGCTTTTAATAACATTATAATCATGTAGTAATACTGTAAATAATGACCCCATGTTGTCTTACCCATATTTTTTATAATTTAAATATTACGCAATTTTTCCCGATATTGTACCGATATTTGGCGACATTGTGAAAACAATATCCAAAAAACGATGTTAATCTAATGATGGCCGATATTTAATTTTGAGCTGAAGCTATGCTTGGTCACGTGTTCGTTGTTTGGGTTTCCGACCGCCATCATATTATCAAAAATTGACAAGCGAACACGCATGTTACTCTGCATAAAAGTTTTTCTAATTATTTTTTTGGCACGTAACGGGTGAGATGCAGCCGCCGAGACCGCGGCGATTTTTCGCCGAATCTTGCAGTGAATAAGAGCAGTCATCCCTAAAAGTGCAAGTCCTATGAGGTAAGGATATTTCTGTACATTATTTTGCAATGTTAATAATATTTAAATACGAATAATTAAACATATTCACTTGTTCCATTGATGAAGTTTTAGCCCGTGTTTGTAGTTTGTTACATTGTCAGTATACTATTTTTTACTGTGTAAATATTCATCGGTTACTGTATCAAATTCCCAAGTTACATTCGATTTTGTGCAATGCTATTTTCATCTTTTATTGTTATAGATTATTTTGTTTTGGAAAGTAAGTTATTAGTATGTCAGCAGAGTTCTGTTTGCATTAATTATTAATATTAGTGGGACATTTTCAAAGTAGGTTTAAATATATTGTTCAAGCATAACATAACATTTAAAAACTTAACTGATTTTTGTTTTATATAAAGACTATACCAAATGTTTTTAACATTAAAAAAAAAATCAATCAATAAATTTGAGATGTGAAGCTTTAAAATTGTGACCATGGGTAAAACTGCTTGTTCTTTTCAAGTTTTGTGTGATTTGATTAATTTCATTTAAAAAAAAAACTAACTTCAAAAGGTGAAGTATTGTGAATATTATTCATTCTAAAAAATTAGTTTACACCAAATTTTTCTTCTAAAAATTAATAAATCATAAATTTGAGTGTACCAAATATATACTTTTTGTCCTAACTTTTTATCATTTAAGATTTATAGCTTTACAAAAAATTTGCAGCTTATATTCAGTGATAAAACAAAACTATACATAATTTTACTAGCTATTTCTTTCTTTTTAAAGAACATCAGTATGCCATCACTACGACTGGTTTTTGTCATTGTTCTCCATAGGGAAATGAATCTATGCACTAGATGTTAAGACTGTTTTGAATGGTGAACTCGATGAAATCTTATTTAGGGTACAACCCATGGGATACAACGACAACAATAGTCGTGTTTGCAAATTTTTAAAAAGTCTTTAAAAACTGAAACAGTGACAGTGGTACACAGGGGTTGACGAGCAGGGGCGGAGCCCCCTAGTAGTGCTGTATGTTGATGACCTACTGATTGCTGGTTCCTATGAATCAGTGGTCATGGTGGTAATACAACTTCTAAGTGATGAGTTCAAAATGTCCAGGCTTAAGTTGTGAAAGATTTTCTGGGCATATGTATTAAGTTTTCTCAGCAACAACTTTGCTTAGAGGAAAAGGCCTATGTTGAGAAAATTTTAAATAAATTCAAAATGACTCAGTGTAAACCAGCCGACACTCCTCTAGTGCCTAAAGCGACACCATTGTGTTTCGTGCAAGATGAAACTTTCCATGGACCCAATCAAGAATTTGTAGGTGCATTATTGTACCTATCCATGACAACACATCCAGATATTTTATATTCTGTGATAATTTATATTATTGTCTGAGCCAAATTCAAGAGCAGCCAATAGAAGCTGCCTGGAGGAAGAAATTTTGGCTTTGCCTAAAGCTATGCAGGATGTATTTGTGCTACACAACACTAATTAAGCACATATTTAAAGCAATAATCAATAAAAAAAATTGTTTTTATTTGCAATTCAATCTGTCATTTTTCAATATTTTTGGTGAAATAAATTTTTACAATATTGTTATAGTATATGTGTGTGTGCAAAAGACCTAGGGATAGATTTTTTAAATTTTATTTACGAGTTTTCATTAAAAAAATATTTTACTCGATATGTGTTAAATTTCTATAAAAATTTCACATTTTTTGTTTATTAATTTTTATAAATTTTTCTGAGCTATTCACATACAAAAAGTTCTCCCTATGTCTATCAAATAGTTATTCAAGACCTAAAAAATGTAAACAGTTTAACTCTAAGTTTATTTATCAAAAAGCCTTAGTACTTTGAACTTTGGCAAAATTGCAAAAAACTGATTTTGAGATAATTGCATTTTAAGTACAAAATACAACAAAAGTTAACTTACTTTTTGCTAGTGTTATTTTAGTTTAGTAATTTCTATTACATTAAGACATTTATCAAAACAAGAGTTTTTACAGTAAGCTGATATATATATATATATATATATATATATATATATATATATATATATATATATATATTTTAAAGCCAGTTTTAACTCTGATGACAACTGAGTGATTTCTGATAATTCACTGAAAATTATTAATTTCTTGTTAAATGACCTGAAAAAGAATATTTTATTGGATCAGTACTATTTTAAAATAAACCACCACTGAAAAACTGCACCTTCTCTTTTTCTACAGCTATTTTTGTTTTGTAAACAAGCCTTTTTTTTGTATTGATACACATGCGACAAAATTTTGTGCTTCAGTCAGTCATTAAGGCCATATTAAATGAAAATAATTGTTCCAGATTAAAACACTTCAATATTAAATTGAAGTATGCTCATGATATTGTAAAATTATTAAACATTTATATTGTATATGTTGCAACTGAATACCAAATTGCTGATTTGCTTACAAAATCTTAACATAAACCTAGACTGAACTAAGACAAAAATGTATGTTAATGTTATTAAGGGAGGGTGTTGAGAATAATTACTAACTGTAACACATCTTTGCTTAGCAATCGGGTAACACTTGTTCTAATTGTCTACTTCTGTTGTGTCACAGGTTGCTGTTTGTGTTCTTATTCATGACTTGTTGTCATGACTTTATCTGTCAGAGTTGTTTGGAAAAGCGTTCGCTGGTGCGGCAGTTTGAGATGGCCGAAGAATTCACCCATCGATTAATCTGACTTGTCGAAGGGGTGACTTCGAAGAGTGTACCTGATTGGAATGTTTGACAGTTCCCAGGGTTTAATCTGTCTTACAATAAAAAAAATTATTTTAATTGTGATTTGTGAATTTTTTTAAAACTTATGGAAAATTCTATTTAAATGAAATTTGTAAGAACTGTTCATTTTTCTGCCAATATGCAATGTGCCCTTTTCTTTTTTTTCTTATTTAACATTTCTAACATTATTGAATTTTTAACAGAAGTTTCGGGAAGTAATCCATTTTGAGATGAAATCAAAATTATATAAATCTGAATCAGTTCTTAGAATTACATACCATGCAACTGTTTATCAAGCTGTATTGTAATACAGGCATCAGCTTGATGTTTGTATTTATTTTACTGGTTTGAGATATAGATTATACAATTGGCAATAATGAGTTTTAATAGAATTAGATTTCTACAAAAGAAATGGAACAACAATTTAAAATATGCACTTAATAAAATAAATTAAAATATTAGCTGCTATATATAATATAGCTGCTTCCGGCCTCGTAGTGGCCAAAGGACAAGTCCTTAGTGCCCGCCATTGGAAGTAGTCCACCATCACTTCCGGCCTTGTAGTTGCCAAGGACAGAAGTCCAGTGAACAAAAGAAAGACAGTGATGAAAGACACGAAGGCAACGACAATAACGAATCATTCATAAATCTTTGAAAATAAAAATTATTTTAGTCTCTAATGATTGCCATTATTTTAACATTTCCAATTTTATATATTAACCCCTTCACCCTAAGTGTTTTTCTTTGTTTGATTGTAAGTAAATAGCATGACTGCCAATCTTCTGGTTTTTATAGCCTTTTTACTCGGTTTTTCTTGTATAAAATTATACAACTGTTTTAATGTAACATTTTATGCCAAATGCAATTTGTGTAGAAACAATTTGATGATTTTATAGCTAATTTCAACTTGAAAAACTCAACAAAAACCAGAAGATGGGCTGCTATGAAATAGTAAAAGGACAAAATGCTCTCTTGTATCTGTTTCCTGAATTGAGCTATGTCAGGAAACAGATACAAGAATGTCGACAAAGTGTCAATTGAAATGAAATGATTGATAATGAAAGCCGATATAAAAATGTCGGAACACTATATAAACTGCTATAGAGCTACGGCAGAGAAAAGATATCAAAGTTGTATCGGATTATGTCATAATGTGTTTAATTATGTCGAGCAACGACATCATCCGATAAAAAGAGGGGGTCATTATGATATCATTTTTTCTCGGAGCAGATATTATACAATATCTTTTTACGATATCATCTGATATTCTTGTGCCACCTGGGTATCAGCAGCTTAGCTAACATTTCTGACTGGAATATTTTTCTAAAACTATTTTCTGAATTGAAATCACAAAAATAATATTTGTACGTGTTTTATGTTTGCAATTTTTTTTCAAGCTACCAAGGAGTAAATTTAAAGGGGAAAATGGATTTTAGAATGTCTGATTTGATAATGGATGCCTGTTTAGGTTTTAAAAAGCCAAGTTGCCCACAATTTTCTATTATGTACTATACAATACAACAGTTACACAAATTGTAATAAAAACATATTTTTAACAATATAAAAGAATATGTTCTCTTTAATGTTCTAAAATATTGTATTATATAAATATTTTTTTAATGATTAATATTTTTTAAATTTTACAAAATTTAAGATGGTTGTAATCTTGTGTACCCTCTAAATAAACAATCACATGCCATAAGAAGAAAATTTAATTAAAATATCCCAATATTATGTAACAGATATTGAATAATGTTGAAAAAAACATCGAAAAGTATCTTAAAAGCTAATATTGAGCAATGACAAAAAACAAACATTGAATGTCAAGAAAACAATATCTATCAATGTCGTAAAACGACATTGGGGCGATGTCGCCAGAGGGGGGGTCATTTTTACGTTGGCCAATGTCGGAAAACGATATTGAGCAATGTCGGAAAACAATATCTATCAATGTCGGTAAACTATATTGACCAATGTCGGTAAACTATATTGACCAATGTCGGAAAACGACATTGGGGCGATGGCATTTTTACGTTGGCCAATGTCGGAAAACGATATTGGGGCGACGTCGCCAGGGGGGGGTACATTTTTACGTTGGCCACTATCGACGGCAATATTGGCCAATATTTTTTCTCGATATTGGCCGACATATATGTGCTACCTGGGTAGTTGGGCGCTGCTGACCACTTAGAGGGCTGATAGAAGTCCGTCTTGGACGAACGAAAAGGGGGTCCCCCTTCCAAGTGCCGGATGTACTTGATGTCCATTCTACAACAAAGAATCATTACCATAAACATCCAGAACATTTCTGTGGTGACACACGAGGAGACCTGGGAAGCTCGACACAGATCGCGCCTCTTGATCAATATCTTGACTCGCTACAGGGCCACGGTAGCCTGAAACGGGTTAATAACCGGAGGGTTGCGAGTTCGAATCTAACCAACGACCATCGTGTCCAAGGGTGCTGTTGCACGTTAAATCTGTCGTGGCCTCAAATGTTCTCATGTTGGCGTATTGGGGTTCAGGTGGAAGCTTGTCATTTGACCATGGTTAAAAATGAAATGGTGCTGTCCTCGATTCTTTCCCGTGGCTCGCGACATGGGTGGCACGTTCCGAGCCTTTAATCTGGTTTTCTTCCCTGAATGGAATTAAAAGTGTACCCGGGTAGAACTCACACCTTCTGTCGCATGCTGACATACGTGTGTACACCTAAGCCCGGTCACAGTCTGGTAAGAAAACATATCGCTTTCAGATTTGATTCCGTTGCCTTTGTTTCATCCCTCCCACAGAAAAGTTAAGACCAATATTTTTAGCTTTTCTGATTTGTTTTAGCAATTCACAATCATCTCAGTCACGGATTGGCGATGATCGATCCAGGAAATGTAATGAATCTACTAGCCTTAGGTAAGACTTTTAAGTAGTAAAAGTAAAATTTCCTCCGAAATTTAGTCTGGGATCAGAACTATAATCGCTCCATAAAGTATAAAGCGAAATTTAAAAGGTGGAAAAATAGCTTAACGTGAAATGCGAATATAAACACGACACGTCGTATCTCTACAGAACAACTTTAACAAATACTCAATCCCCACCCGATTAAAAGGGAGAACTGAAAGGGTAAATCCTCTCCCCACAAATGGATTCGTAAAAGCAAACGTTCCTCCCTTCAAAACCTTAGAAACAAGGCATCCACAACTATTATCGAATAGATGGCGCTGCAAGTTAGTTGCTTGCGGTGATCGCATCTTTTACCTTAATCCTCAAATGAATAGATAGAGAAAAAACATTCGTAACTGGTAGAGAAAAATATTCGTTCAGAAATGTTGGTTTCACCAACATTCCACAATATTGCTTACCTCAAGGAAGCGGTATGCATGCACGAAACGATCAGGTATTCAAAAATTGAGAATTGATATCTAATCGGTTAGTGTTCTATCCTCATTTTTGGCTGTACGAGGGCAAAAAAGATCGTAATTTAAGCGTGTGTGAATGCAAGACCGAAAACTTTAAGTTAAACTAAAATTTTTTAACTAGCATGACTACTATTTCCTCATGCGCCATTCTTTTTTCTCCAATTATTTGGAACGACATGGTAAAATATACAACCCTTTCGACATAAAATCCTAACCAACCTAATTCCTCTCGTGCATGTAATAATAAATAAAAATTAATTTTTACAAATATATCTTGAAACTTTCACACCCCCATTCACTTTAACTACCACAAATTTTATTCAAACATTTTGCATTTGAAAATTTTGAGCCCGTTTATCGTTAGCTTTGCGCAGAGGCAGTGTCATAGTCAATGAGGTTCTACCGAGGCGTGACTATTGCTAGTTGAAAACTTTTCCCAATACCCCGCCATGTCGACGTGCAATACCGTCGGCAGAGGCAATTGTTGGAAGCTTATTAATTGAAGAGAACTAGTGAAAAGCGGATGGGGATAGGAGGAATCCTAATGTTAAATTTATTTTAGTACTCTCTTCCTTTATTTTAATTTTTGTAAGTATTTGAAACCTTTTTAAATAAAAAAAATAGTTATTCAATAATGGTAATCACTTACGCCTGTGCCATTAATTTAATATTTTAATTTCAACTGCCGAGTTCACACACATACTATATCGCATTTTTATGAAAATGCGGCTTTTAATTTGCACTTTTAGTGTAAAAATTACAAAAGGTCATCATAAGAGGAAAAAATATAATATGTAGCAGATAACTGACTTCTGAAATCTACTGCTTGTATTTTCAAGTGATGACATTTTTGAAATAAAAATCAATCGAAATCTGTTAGCATAAGCAAACAGCCAATAATGAATTGGGTTATAAATATGTGCAGAAAAAAAGCTGTCTGCATTAGTCGAAGCTCAGCCGAGTATTCAAGAAACCTTAGAGCAGTGCTTTACATTCAACCAACTAGATTCAGTCACAGTTTGAATTACAATCACAGATATTAGTCATTAGCAGCCATAGTTAGAACTGTTACTGTGAAATCAATGATCGTATTATCCATTCTTAAATGGAAAAGCTATTGGGAACACTTTGCTAGATGTTTATCGCAAGGATTTACTAGCAAGTTTTGAAGGTTGTATTTAACTAAATTTACGAAGTAGTAATTTTAAAATCTATATTATACATTCTGAGAAACGCGTACTGGTAGCGAGTTTTCTGGTTTCAGAACGGATTTAATTTGTTTTGCTAATTTGGGTGATATTCGGAGGCAATGCATAATATTTGCGACATGCAGAAAGTTGTATTCCAGCATTTTGAGGATTATAATATAGTATTTGATATGTTGACACTGGCCTAAATGTGTAGGGAATGCATATAAGTTATCAAGTGTAGTGTGCAACTGTGAATCCAGTTTTTACTTTTACGAAATCACCAATATCAAAACGCCGTCTGACTGACAACTATTTAAGAGCTGCATATTTTTCAAATTCATTCTTTTTTGCCACCTCGATTGTCCCGTAATCGCCCCATTTTGAGCTCATCAATAACCACAATCTTGCGTATTTATCTTAAATAATAGTCACCACTATTGAAATGAAAGTGGAGTTGTAGTTTCTGTAGTAATTAAGATTGAATGAGGTAATATACTAAAAAAATTAATTCTTTTGATCGAGTCACGATTATTGTTTGTTTCTGTTACTTAATACTTGTCAAATTCAACATACATCGCCAACTGTCGGGAATTTTCGTACTATATCGTGAATTTATGGTTTGTTGAGGCAAGGCTAAACGGTTAGTGGAATCCAGTTAAGCCTTGGTTGAGGGGAAGGGTACCGCAGCTTCTTCGAATCCATTATACTTGATTGCAATTGAAATTTTTCTAGGCACTGACACCACGAATTCGCGGATTGATAAAGTGACTGATTCGTCTTCTGTTGTGTTGCACCAGCGGATGGAGAGAGAACGATCAGCAATGTTAAAACTTAGTCGTTTTCAGATTTTTTTTTTCGCAATTCTTCTGCGCTTGGGCTGAAGGGACCGATAATGCCTGCTTTTATGGTTAAATACAACTGTTATTTATTATATCAATTTGTTTTGAAAGTTTTCCGAGTTCGATACGATTTGCTTTATATGTTATCTCTTTACTTTTATTCAGATTTAGCTTAATTAGATTCAGTATTGTTTGTTTCGAGCACGATTATGTTGTTATTTTTCCAAACAACGTTATGTGTTGGATTCCGATCACATCTGTTCGATTTGCGGTAAGTCTTTGAAGACAAGTTCTGGAATGTTTCAGCATCCAACTGCAAATTCACGGTGTATCATCTGAAGTCACCAATGCTATTAAAAATGGCATGGCGTGCCCAATTTGTAGTCTGAAACAAGCTTCAAAGAAGCAGCTAGAAAGTCATTTGTTGAATGTACACGAAACATAATTTGACAAAGAAACAAAGAATTTAATTCTGAGGCTGAATTTCTTGCTCTCAAAAATGATTTGGAACAAGCCACAAATTCTCTCTATGTTTACTCAAGAACTTTTTACCTTTCGAAACCTGCCTAGATCACATGTTCATCCATGCTTTTCAAGAACTGTTTACGTTTCAAAACCAGCCAGCATCACATGTTCGTAATGGTAATGGTAATTTTATTTAACGTCATACTAGAGCAACACAACGAGCTATTGACGACGGTCCGGGATCAGTCCCTTGAGGGAAAGATCCGAGGACAACACCTCGTAATTTTGAACCACGGTCAGATGACGAAGCAACACCTGAGATGGCACCCCACTCTCCAAACTTCCACGCCAACCCAACGTGAGGACTTTCGGCCACGACAGATTTAAGGTGCACCAGCCGCCTCTACACCATACGCTTACAAACATCCATGCCCGTACCCGGATTCGAACCAGGAACCTTCCGATCTAGAGGTAACACCTTAACCACTATACCGGTTGGCCGGCTCACATGTTCGTGATCACAGAGTATCCCTGCTTTCACTCCATCATGACTTTCAAGAACTGTTTTATATATCTGCTGAATCATAAGTTCATGTTCAGTTTAAACAGGCTTCCCCTCCATGGTTTTCAAGAACTGTTTACATTTCTAAACCTGACAACATGCCATGAACTTTGTCTGTTTGGATATTGTCTTTGTTGAATTGGATATGGCCTCCTTTACCTTGCATCGCCACGTAATTGCACTTCCACAGTAGAAAGTAACTACACCTCTGCGAGACCTTCTTGTTTTTGCACAGCTGTTGTTATCTGCATCACCAAACAACTTCAGGCTTCTGTAATCTTCATTATTTTGCACAATGCCATGTCCAAAGGTATCTTAATGTTGTTTGCACGATTTCCCAATCAGTCTCTGGGTTTGTCCAACTTACGAGACACTAAACTCACTGCATAAGCAATATGTGGTCGAGTCCCCATTGCCAAATAAAACAAATTGCCAACTCCTGATCGGTATGGAAATTCACTGCTTGGCCGGGCATGAAAATAAAAAATTATGAATTTGTCCAGACTTGGAAGGGTTGTGTCATCTTCGGAAAATGGAAAAGACTGTCGAAAGAACTCCACTCACTCCAATAGTTCGTCCGGAGCTGCCTTTTGAAGTTGTCAATATTGATGTTGTTGGACCCATTAAGCCTCCATCCAGTAGAGAACACAAAGACATTATCTGTATGATGGATCAGCACAGTCGTTGGCCTGAAGCAGTACCTCTTAGGTCATTTTCAGCCAAGGCGTCATGCGACGCTTTGCCACAAATATTCCCGAAAACTGGTATACCCAAAATTGTCGCGAGTGATCAGGGAACAAACTTTAAATCGTCCCTAACACAAGAGTTTTTGAAAAGGTTTGGATTGAGTCCAAGGTTTTCTTGTCCTGATTACCCATATAGCAACAGCTTGATGGAGCAATGGAACATAGTGTTGAAGGAAATGCTTTATCACGCAATTAGAGACGATCCAAGAAGTTGGGATCAGAAACTACCCTTCCTGTTCGCTGATCGAGAAGTAACGAACACGACTACGGGAGTTTCACCTTTTCAACTTCTGTATAGCAGAGAAGCTCGTGGACCGCTCTCAGTTCTCAAATCCTCCTGGGCTGGTGAGATACACCTACCAACAAAAATCTCGCAGTCAACCGTCGATTATCTTCAAGAAATGAATGTTAAAATGAAGAGAGCTGTTGAACGTGAATCTTTGACTGCTGCTCTGACAAAAAACATGGTGATAGGATCTATCCAATTGCTTATGCGAGTCGGAAACTGACCACTGCACAGCAGGCTTGGTCTACGATTGAATGGGAGGCATTTGCCACCTATTACACTACTTTAAAAGTGCTCCTCAATCTTTGAGATTGCAAAGATGGGCTTTTGCACAACTAAAGTACAATATTAATATAAAATGTTGCTCTGGTACAAAAACGCCTTATGCTGATGCACTCTTACGCTTATTGTGAAAAGTGTAAATATTTTAATTATAAATTTGGATGAAATGAAAAATAATTTCATTTCGATTTTCAGTGACATGCTTGGTTAGAAATCTGTTCTGAACTTTTTCTGTTCTAAAATGTATTTAAATTTCTAATAAGTGATTTTTTTTTTCAATTTATGGAATGTGAATTTTTATAATGTGGATATAATTTGATAGCCACAATAATTGTGTACAGTACATTTATTTCTATTTGTATTATCAGTGTATATTATTTCTTTATCTATATTGCTATACCATACAAGAAGGTTTAGACTTATTTTGTGTTTAGAGTCGGGTTGTGTATATGTGAGCAATATTTTTTTGGTTTTATTAATATGAATGTATTTGAATTTCAATATTTTTGTACGATTTCTTCTGGGATTGTCAGATTGCATTGTAGGTTATACGTCAATCTTGCATGGGGCGTGCTATACTCACTTGATGAAAGAGAGTATGTTTATGAAGAGATTAACGCCTGACTCCGGCGAGCTAAGTCGGTTGTCTGAGGGGTGTGTAATCATTGTTTCTATAAGTCCTTGTAATCTGTTTTGTTGTGAATTTGTATATTTTTGTTGAGTACAAAAGTATTTTCGTGTGCTGGATCTTTGAGAAATTAACTGTGCACGATAATCACTATTTGGGACCTTTTCCCACAGTTAACTTTTTACCACTTCCCAATTTTTAGTCGCCATTGATGCCGATGTCGTCAATGGAAAGTGTTTGTCTTGTGAAGACAGACAAACAAACGTTGTTTAGAAAAACCAAACGTTTAATTAACAAAACACGAAAAAGACGAAACTGTACACATTTAGAGCAAGATATATCTAGATTACTTAAACATAGGCTTAAAAAAGCCAAAAAGACACCATTTCACACGAGCTGTTGTTTCGTCCCTCGCAAAAACTGCTCTCCTGATCCCCCACCTTTTCCTCCTTCTTTCCCCTCTTCGGACGGAGGTGGTTTGACGTCACAAGCCTTGGAGATGTCTCCTTCTGGCATCGGACCTTATCTCGCCTCGGACCGTACACGTCCCCCCAAAGAAAGCACATCCGTCGCAGTAGGGACGATGCTGCTTATCTGAAACGAGAATTATGCACAACACAAGGAGGAAAAGTGAGAGCTCTCATGCAAAATATGCATCTCCCCGAAATGGAAAATCAAATTGTAATGAAATATGTAACTAACACATAAATTCAGTAGCATGAATACAGTAAAAAAAAAATGGAAAGAGAATAAAAAAATAGGCATTATCTAATAAAATCTAATCTAAAGCAATAAAAAAAAATACGGGCGATATCATACACCCAAAATAATGGAGATTTAGATGGTTATATCCGTATTATAGCTAGTTAAAAAATTTTTTAATTAATCTTCAACCAGAAGACCCAATTAATCAGAGGACTAAAAACCCTAAACTCAATTAGTCAATTGATATCAACGCTACATTTTAAACCTTTTTTTCTGGGAGTACCCCTATGTGAGCCCAAGTGCTGTCCGTTGGCTCCAATTATTTGAATTTAACCACTTTGTCTCTCCACTTTGGTCTCTTGTACTCTCTTTTACCACGATATCCGCCAACTCCACCTTGGATGGAAGCAGCTGACCGGACATTTTGGGTCCCATGACCAACGGTAGACCTTCCATTATTACTGTCACGTGCTCCAGAACTGTCACAGCGAGTATTACTTTTAAGAATTTCATCAAATCACTTGAAGGCTTTTTCCGTAAGAGGTTGGGAATCTGGTGTGTAAATGTCGATGCTTTCTTGCAGGGCTTCGTAAGCTGTTGAACATAACAGCATGTCGTTTACCATCTTTCTAGACACAGCGCATGTTATGGGAACGTCTGCATGTCGGCTGTCATTTATCTTCATGTGAAAGATTTTCAAAGGAGTTATTTCTCTTTCTCCAAAAACTGAGATAATCTCGATGACTCCTTCTCCTTCTCCCTGGACATTTTGCACAAGATCGGCTCGCACGACGGACACTTGAGCTCCGGTGTCAACGACTGCGTCCAATGTGAGATTTTCACATTTTATGTCCACAATCTTCAATTCATCTATTCCTTGTAATGGCTTTTTGGGAATAGTGACTCGGGTTGTCAACACTTGACCCCTTGAGGTGTTATGCGTATCTTCTGCCTGTAGGGAGTTGCTTTGGGCAAAATTTATGTTGTTTCGCCCTGTAGGAACTGTCTTCGTACACGCTCCTGCAAAATGGCCCTCTGATCCGCACGCAAAACAAGTTGGTTTGTGGCTTGTCTTGGTCTTGAAGTATCTCTCATCTTGTGAAGGGATTCTTCTATGGTGGTGTTGGTTCCCGTTCATATTTCGGAATTTCGGCATGGTTCCACTTGAGTGTGCCTGGGGTTGATTATTCTCCATTGGTTTGCCTTTTGACATGCCATTTTCTGATCGATTGGAATTTACTCGCACACTCTCGTAATCGTCTAGTTTCTCTGCTAATTGTGACGGAGAGACCATCTTTCCCCAATCGTCCAGAAAATGCTCTTGTATTTCCAAAGGTACTCGCCTCTTCACTTGATCGGTGATCATTAAATTATTTAAACTGTCAAAGTCTCTAATTTCACGTCCTTCGATCCATTCCTGGAAATACCTGGACAATTCGAATACGAAGGTACGCCAAGATTTGTTTGGATCTCGATGGTGTTGCACAAATTTTTTCCGGAATTCCTCTGGATTCAATTTGAATCTTTTGAGCAACACATCCTTGATGTGCTCGTAGTCTTCGAATGACTCTTCTGATTCTTGGGCGATCAGCTGCACTATCTCGGATGGCAATAGAGTTAGCAAACAGGCCACCCAATCCTTCTCGTCAACATGGGTTCTTTTGGCTTGTCTTTCGAAGAGCGATAAATATAGTAAAATATCTCCTTCCTTAGGGTCGAATTTTGGCATGAGTGCCGTCAATTCGCGCTTATTCCGGTGACTACTGGCTTCTTCAGGAATCGAAGAGGTAGATTCAAATGATCTCCCTGCCTCGATCCTCAATTTTTCCAGTTCAAAGCTTCTTACTTGTTCTATCTCTCGTGCTTCTTCCTCTCTTGTGCACACAATCATTTCTAAAAGGCCTTTAACGAAGTCTTCCTCATATGATGTGCTATTAAAAATTAAATCTCTCAATTCTACTACTTTAAGATTTGGGGAAGGGTTTTCTCCTAATTCGTCTGCGAGGGATATCAAATCTTGCTTCCTCGTTCTATTGAGGAACGCCATGGTTATTTACTTAAACCCTAATTTGTTTCAAAAGTAAAAATGTGTAACGAAATGTTTAGATCATAAAATCTAGTTGAAGTAAAAAAAATAGTTACAAAAAATAACACAATTAAAAAAAAATTAACCACTTTAAAAAAATAAATTTTGAATTAGAAAGAAAAATCCCAATTTGGTATATGTTCACTGTGCAATACCCAAACTATAGAAAATCTAGGTTTCTAAATTACTTCACTCAAATTACACATAAAAGATAATCAGAATTATGCAAGTGTTCTTAAAAGCAAAATATTTCATAACTATACCACATTAATACCTGACGTATTAGCATGCAAAAACAAGGTAACACACACACAAATCTTAGTTTTTCATCGAAGCATTATCAAAATAGATCTTGTGATGCATTACGGCTTCAAATTCTCGAAAATATTTTACGGAAACAACCACAATAATTAAAAATGTGTCATTTTCTTCAAAGAAATATTCAAAATATACATTATCATTAATTTTGCCCAAAAATATCTTATAAAACCATCAATATTTTCACTCCTATACACCAGTTCATTTTTTCCACTTTAAATTTATACTAGCATACTATAGGTGTATCACTATGTTAAACTACTGAAAGCATATCACAATATTTCAAATTCTAATCTGCTGTACTAGAATAAAAATTACCAATACAATTGATACGATATTTCAATAACTAAATTATTCAAAATGTGTCATAATTAACACATTTTCTAATGAATATCCACAATAATCTTATCTAGTAAAAACACACTTTCATTGCAATAGTATAAAATTGCTCTGATCACTATATTGACAGACAAACGAACACTGACGTATTCTTTTACTCTATTCAGGCACTGTCGTACCGATCAAAACTCACAACACTGGCATGTTATAAAATAAAAGAAACTTTCGATTCCTTTTAAACTATGCAGGCACTGTTGTACCATTTAAATCACAAATAACACTGATGTGTTCTAATGTAGGCACTGTCGTGCCATGTAAATCACAAATAACACTGACGTGTTCTAATGTAGGCACTGTCGTAAAATTTAAATCACAAATAACACTGACGTGTTTTAATGTAGGCACTGTCGTACCATTTAAATCACAAATAACACTGACGTGTTCTAATGTAGGCACTGTCGTACCATTTAAATCACAAATAACACTGACGTGTTTTAATGCAGGCACTGTCGTACCATTTAAATCACAAATAACACTGACGTGTTTTAATGCATAAAATCAGAATACATAAAATATCAAGGGAAGAATGCATTTACAAGGAAAATGAGCTCTCACCTCTTGTAGGTCTGAAATCATCGCGGCTGCGCCAGTTAACTTTTTACCACTTCCCAATTTTTAGTCGCCATTGATGCCGATGTCGTCAATGGAAAGTGTTTGTCTTGTGAAGACAGACAAACAAACGTTGTTTAGAAAAACCAAACGTTTAATTAACAAAACACGAAAAAGACGAAATTGTACACATTTAGAGCAAGATATATCTAGATTACTTAAACATAGGCTTAAAAAAGCCAAAAAGACACCATTTCACACGAGCTGTTGTTTCGTCCCTCGCAAAAACTGCTCTCCTGATCCCCCACCTTTTCCTCCTTCTTTCCCCTCTTCGGACGGAGGTGGTTTGACGTCACAAGCCTTGGAGATGTCTCCTTCTGGCATCGGACCTTATCTCGCCTCGGACCGTACGCGATTTTCCAAACCCTCACAGATACTGCACCGCCAGGTGACAGGCCGGTCGCGCTGGATGACGATTTGTTGCTGAACCAATTAAATTGACCGGTTATCGGGTTGCACTAGGACGACTTGGCGCTGAAGAAATCTCGCCGCACATTCTTCATGTTGTTGGTGTTATCTTGATTGTGTTACACGTGTGGAGCGCATAATGGAAATAGAATTAATATTAAAAGAAATCCCAAAAGATTTAAACGTAGTTTTACATATGGAAAATATCATTATTCTTCGAAGTTCCTTGGCAAATGAAAATGACGCTGAAGTTAAAACTTTTTATATGTTGCAAGATAGTTTGTTTCCTTTAAAATGAAACGGTATTCGAACTATAACTAAATATACACAAAAGTTTGCAATTTTTTACTGATAAAAGATGACTTAGATTTTTAATTAACTGATTAAAACACAGTTTTTTTTATTACAGTTATTAAAACAAGGATTCTTATTTAAACTAAATGAGAATAAAATTATTAAACTAAAACCAGATGTTTTTTTATAAACTGATGAAAACCTGTTTTTTTTATAGATAAGAGATTTTATAGATTTTTTATAATTTCAAAAGATAAATCCCAATTTAAATATATTAGCATTTAAAGTTACTGCTTATTTAAAGATCCCATTGACTGATTAAAGAAAATCTAAAAATAATCACCCCGTAATATTAATTATTTAATAAGAACTAATCATATAATTAATTAATCACAAATAATGATTAATTAATTAAGATAATCCATTGGACTAATCAATTTGAGCAGATATTACAGATAATTACTACTTTGCATTTAATGTTCATTGTTTTGTTAAACTAAGTTTCTAAAAAAAACCCCGGTTTAAACCGATAAAATCCGTTTAAAAAAATCAAATCGCCCTAACTGTTATCCATTGAAACTTCTTGCTAAAAGCGCGACGACGGAGCGATAAGTCGCCAAGAAGTTGGATCAACCTTCCCATAATTCCTTAACTCTTCTCACAGCGACCGGCCTGTCACCTGGCGGTGCAGTATCTGTGAGGGTTTGGAAAATCGCGGACCGTACACCCACCCTTCTTCCCACTGTGTTTTGCATTTTCCACCATGAATGTATGTGAGAAAGCACTTCCCAAAATATAATATTGCATGAAAAAATATTTAAAAAAATATATTTGGTTGTTCTAACTTTCTAACATTTTTGTTGGGCTTATAAAGTGATAATAATACAGCACTGAACAAAAACTTGAGTTTCTTAGGCAATAACTTATCATTTGAAAATTATTAGACTTTCAGTATAATTCAGACCCGAAGTACTCGTATGTGTACCTAAAATGTTTAGTCCCCCTATAATACCTTCTAAAAGAGGAATTTGCTTGATAACTTTGAAGTATTTCATATTTATCAGAAGAAAAAAAACTGGTTTTTAAACAATTTTTATATAGTTGGTAGTGAAAAGGTTACATTCATAGAGGGTAGAAGTAGACCTATTTTTTTATTTCAATTATGTGTGATTAATTGTTCTTTGAAAATGTTTCTCTATCTACAACATTTAAAATTCTTGTTTTAAATAAAAGTGTTAATAAAGATTATTTCTACAAATATATTCTTTATTTTTTAAAAAATAACTAAAATGCACTTTTTTAGTCAGAATTGTAGGCTAATAAATTTTGCATAGCTACTTAATAAGTTAAATTAAAGAAAATTAGGTTTTAGTAATTTTATCAACGAAATTCTTTGAAATAATGGATTTGATGTTTTATAACATGTAAATAATAAAGACATTTTGTGATTTGCCACATAATTTAGACCTTTTCCAAGACTTCAATTGTTGAGGGCATACCTGAAATTTTATTGTAAATAAAATATTGTTACATTTGCATAATAACATTAAATAAATAAATTCATATTTTAATTTATTTGTGCTCTAACTTATAATAGGAAGAAATAAACCAGAAGTTACTTAATGTTCATGATAAATGCTAACAAATATAGGACTGAACTAATGTTATGTTATTAAACTGGTTTTTAATCAATTTTGCAGGCAAAAAAACCCTGTTTTTAATGACCTTCAGTTCATTGAAAATTTAAAGTTTAATAAAAAAATTTCTCTTATAATACACAGTCCAGTCACATTAATGTGACCACCTGTCAAAAGACAGAATAACACCTTCATTAGGTTTCTGAAGGTGTTCACTGGGTTGTTGAGCCATGCCGACTCCAGTGCCGTGGCCAGCTGCGCTAGATTACGCGGTTGAGGATCCATGGCAATTGTTGCAGGGTGTTTGCTTGCAGACGTTTCACGCCGTATACGCCAACGTCCATCTGTCCGATGGAGCATAAAACGCGATTCATCGGAAAAAGCCACCTGTAGCCACTCTGTGGACGTCCAGTTGCGGTACTGGCGTGCAAACTCCAGCCTTCGTAGCCGATGAACAGCAGTCAGCATAGGTAGCCCCTTGGTTCATCTGGGCGATCAGTTGCACGTCTATTCGCCCGAACGCATCTCCGTAGCCTTCGTTCGCCTCTGTCATCTATAGCCCGTGGTGCACCACATATGCCACGCCGCTGATTTTGGATTTTGCCATTTTGCCATGCACGGTATACTTTTACCACGGCGACACGCGAACAGTTCACAAAATTAGCCGTTTCCGAAATGCTTCCACCCTTGGCCCGAAAGTCAATAATTATGCCCTTTTGGACGTCGGATAAATCGCTACTTTTCTGCATTACGCCAACGAAATGCTTTCCGACTGGATTGGACGTTTCATTACGAAGCACCTGCTGCAAAAGCAGCTCATCTTCACATCAGAAAAGGGCTTAAAGGGAAAAATTTTAAAACAGAAATATTGAATTTATAAAAATAAAAATGAATTAATGGTTGCTGGTTAAAAATACCAACCGCTACTGGAAAGCATAGAGGGCGGCACCTCCGACCACTGGGTCATTTCCTCAGTTGGTCACCCTCCCAAGTGGTGACCGCGTCCGAAGGTGCTTAGCTTTCCGTGATCAAACAGACGGGTGCGAACACCACTGCGCTGCTATTCGTTGTCAATCTACTGGGAATAGAGAAGAAGGATGATTAAAATATTGTAAAAAGAAGTTTAAAAAAAAAATTAATCTTAGCTATTAAAATCCTATGAAACAATTGGGCGTCCAGTCGAGTCGCAAGAAGAGAGCTCGACCCTACGAGTGTGAACGAACGCGATCCGTTAAATGGGATATTGCAAGTTTAATTTGCATGGGTGGTCGAATTAATTGAAATGATGCCATGTGCATCAGGTCCCAATTGAAGCATCCCTCGTTGACGTTTGGGTCTCGGCGGGAAGGTCTGGATATGTTTTTCCAGAAAGGCACGGGGCCTTTTTTGAGAGCTTTTGGCTGATGGGTCATATGCTGGAATTGCTCTCAAAGCTTCATTTGGAACCTGAGGCAAATTTTGGAAGAATCTTGCTGAAGAATGTTGCATAAATTCTGCAATTGGTTTAATGTTTAGGTCTGAATGTATGACATCATTTCGGACAAAATAAGGAGCTCCAGTAATATATCGCAATGTGCGGTTCTGGAAGATCTGCAGCTTTTTTAAATTTTGAGCGTTAGTGCCCACCAAGATTTGTGATCCGTAGGTGAGCATAGGTCTAATGATGGCTTTACACTCCACTGCAATGTGCTGCCACCTGCCTTTTGTGATTGGTTATTTCACGTTGACGTCGAAAGTAGGTGGTGGTCACATTAATGTGAATGGACTGTGTAATACGATAGGACCATTGTCACTAAAGCCTATGCTACGGGCAAAAGAAATCTTAACTCAAATCTATCTCTAAATCCACACAAATATTAACAATTTTTTCAATGCAGAAGTTACAATGGAATTGTACAATAAAAGATATCCGATTTGTTTAAAATTAATTTTTTTAATGGAAAGATATTTGATAAAGGCAATTATATCACCAATGTTTTATAGTTAAAAAAAGGTTCAGTCCATTTTATTGTTTAAATTTGTGATCAAATTTAACAATACTAATGGCTAGGGAGGGGGCTTGAGCCCTCCTGTGTGGGTGCCCATGACAAGGATTTGATGAAAAAAAGCATCTGCGAATAAAATCAATACTTTTATGAAGCATAATTGTATTACTGAACTCTAAGTTAAAAAAAAAGATAATTATAACTTACTGCATTTCACAAGCGCCGAAAATTAACTCAAACTTAGTTTCAAATAAGGGTTCAGAGAAAAAAGTCGAGAAGAATCCCTATAAGTAAAACAAAAAGAAAAAAAATTCTCAATTTAAACATAAAACCCTTTATTTCTATATGTTTAGGTATTAAAAGATGCGAGATTCATCACAGTAAAAACAAAATGGTGTTTCAATTCTCGAAATTATCACGAGAGCGTTGAGAACTTTTGCAAATGTATCAAACTTTTTTTAGAAGTTCCAAGATAATCAGCAATGCTTTACAGTAAAAACAAATTAGTTTTTAAATTCTCGAAATTATCACGAGAGCGTTCAGAAACTTTTGCAAATATATCAGTCTTTTTTAGAAGTTCCGAGATGATCAACAATGCTTGTTACCAAATGGAAAGGAAAATAAGACAGAACGATCATGAAAAATGAAGCTATTTTATTGCTTACATGTGAATAAAGATGTTATTCCATTACCACAAAAAGAACAGCTATGTTAAAGAAAACAGCCAATTTACCACGTATGATCGCTCTCTCAATATCAGTTAGTCTTGCCAGGTGCTTCAACCGGTCAGGCAACTGAAATTTTCTGAGAATTTTTTTATTCATTGCTGATCATTCCCAAGACATCAGTAAAGAGACAATTAGATATGATATTATGAATACTCTGTTGTATGATAACTTTTACAGTCACCCAACAATTCAAGACAGTCCACTTTTATTTAGTGCGTTGCTTACCAATTTAAAACATATATTCTACATTCTGAAGAAGCGCGTATTGGTGGCTAATTTTTCTGGTTTCTGAACTGACCTACCGCAATTTTGGGTGATATTCAGAGTCAATACATAATATTTGTGACATGCTAAAAATTGTATTCGAGCGTTTGGCGGATTGTATTGTGAAGTAACTCCTCTGGTGCAACTGCACCTGGGTAACGATAATCCAGTTTATACTGTATATCGTTCCTTGGTATCCCTCTTTCACTGGGGGGGGGATACTCTGTGGAGAGTACGAATTGAAATTCGTTGTTCTTGTCAGAAGCAGACGATTCGCGTAATATCGCTCTCTTTCTCTCTCGGCGCAAGTTTGTAATGCGCATGCGCGAAGCATTGCGAACGGAGCGCGTATCAATATTCTTACTTCTTAACTTTCCCCTTTCGGTTGTGTTCGTCTTGTGTCTCTTTCGTCTTGTGGAATAAATTATTGTGTTCTAATTTATGTTGTATTAATTGCACACCAACGAACACCACAATACATATTCCCCTCCTTCCTCTTGAAATTTCTTACTACGCGAGTATGATAGAACGTACAAAACGGCACACAACAATTCACCATTATCTCTATCAAGTTTTTACTGATTTAAGGCTTTAAAATAATCACTAAATCGAAAATACTGCGAATACCGAACACGATTTCTATGCAATCCAATGGTAAACAACCTGCTTTTCTTGCTAGGGTGACAGCGCTCTCAAGCGGTAAGAGTTGGAAACTTTCAGTTACGTCGGCTCTTTTGATCTTTTGGGTAATAGTAGAAGCGGCTCAATCCCATGATAGTACTTTACGCAAGTCCAACTTGATTGGCTAGTTTCACGGGCTTGGCTTCACTTGGATATCTCGCCAATCTGATAGTTGCAGTAACCATTTGATTTTGAATATGCGCGTTGTTTCGAAAGGCGCCTCAATCCCATGATAGTACTTTACGCAAGTCCAACTTGATTGGCTAATCGGATCACATGACGTAGATACGTATGTCATCAAGGTTTATAGTTGTTGGCGATTTATCTCTTCTTTTCTTTTCCAATCCATGGCTATGGGTGGGTAGAGGTGGGAGCCGAAAATGGCTAAAGTCACCCACCTTCAGATTAACGTCGGCAACGGATGATGACTTCCCGAGTTCTAACCCAGCTAGCGGGAAGTTTTTTAGATCCTCCAAATTATTTTTAAAAAATTCCAATTTAATTCCTTTTTATTCTAATTTACTTTTCCTAATTTTTAATACCCTTTTCATATTTTTCCAATCTTTCGTTGATTTTACATAAATAATCTAAGAACCACTCCTGAACTCACTACCAGCTGATATTTTTCCGCCCCCTTTGCTTTAGGATGATGGTGTCGTTCCACCGCTGGCTTAGGACCATTCTGATGTAACAAAAAGCGTACATAAAACACTAACTCAGTTGGACTTGCGTAAAGTACTATCATGGGATTGAGGCGCCTGTTTCATCCGGTCCGGCAGCTGAAAATTTCCGAGATTTTTTTTTTCGTTGCTGATCATTCTCTAGCCATCAATAAAGAGACAATAAGAAATGATATTGTGATTGCTCTGTTGTATGATAACCTTTACAATTATCCAACAATTCATGACAGTCCACTATTACTTGTGTTGCTTCCAAATCCAAATTTTAAAACATATATTCTACATTCTGAGGAAGCGCGTACTGGTGGCTAATTTTTCTGGTTTCTGAACTGACCTACCGCAATTTTGGGTGATATTCAGAGTCAATACATAATATTTGTGACATGCTAAAAATTGTATTCGAACGTTTGGCGGATTGTATTGTGAAGTAACTCCTCTGGTGCAACTGCACCTGGGTAACGATAATCCAGTTTATACTCCGACCAAATCACAAATATGAAAAATGTTGGAGCTGCATATTCATTTATTTCATCCGTGTATCATAATCTGATAACAAGTGAAATATATCAAATTGACGTCAAGATAAGATTGGCAAATTCAGCAGTTTCAACTGTGTCGTTTACCCAAACCGATTTACTTGGTGTTTCTGTACATGCAGCGCTACCTGTTGGAAACTTGTCTTACTAATTCGAGTTTTTTTGGTATGTTGAGAGGAAAGGGATTTCGACCTCTTTTTCCCAATCAATTTGTGAGATGGGTACAGTGATGCCGATAGGGTTAATGCTCAGGCAAAAAAATTTTGAAATTAGTTTTGGGGACATAGTACCTTTCGGGCCAAAAATTGATCATTTTTCCGTACCATTTTCGACTCATCATAAATCACCTTTACTCATTTTTGAATGGAATTTTGATAGGTTCCATAATAAAGTACTAACTTAAAAAAAATGGTAAAATATTTGTAATTTAGATAAAATATTTTTTTAAACAACATAAAATGTGAACACAAAAATAAAAATAATTAATTGGCTAACATCTTGCTTCCTGCAAGATAATTTTTGAAATATATACAGTAGAATCTAAATTTTGATGTCAAATTAAAGCTAAATTATACCTTTATACTGCAAACCTCAAAATTTAAAATTATCTAGTATTTCAGTATTTAAAAAAAAATTAAAATTTCATAAAAAATTTAAATTATAGAAAATTTTGTTTTTATCATGCTATATATTAAAATGTATGCATCTCATTAATATATTGGAGGTTCACAGAATTAAGATCCATAAGTAGAATATACATGTGAAACATTATACCTCTACAGTCATAACTTTTTTTTGCAATATTGTGGGAAAGTCTAAAAATCAGAAACTGAGAAAATCAAGTTTGAAGATTGAATTTCTATTATGTAAAATAACATAAAAATCTTAGGGTTTAAAATGCTCCTGCTACATATGTAGGACCTTCTATTCCTGCCAAATGCTCATTTAAAGCTTTTTTTCCTCATTCTGTGAGCCCTACTGTTCTCTAGTGTTGATGACCTACATTTAATTTCTGCACTTTTCAAACACGACAGATCAGATTTTTTAGCAGTGGTGTATGCAAAATGTCCTACCTGCAGGCTAAGACATTTCAAAATGCTCAGACGACCTGTCATTCCATCATTAAAAATTACTAATGCTTCGTTTATTAAAACGTCAACAATAGTTTTAGATGATTCGGATGTTTTCGGACAATTCTTCCAAACAGTGGAATAAAAGGCTCATTAGCATTTTGTGTCTTGCCACCC
Source organism: Metellina segmentata (assembly GCA_947359465.1). Taxonomy (NCBI): domain Eukaryota; kingdom Metazoa; phylum Arthropoda; class Arachnida; order Araneae; family Tetragnathidae; genus Metellina; species Metellina segmentata. Next base: position 104,972,165 of record OX375880.1, read on the forward strand.
AGACATTTTTTCAACAACTTGGGTGCTGATAGTTCTACAAATGTAGGTTTAATTGCATCCATTACAGGTATTGGCACAGTTTTCTTGTGTATGCAGGAAACACTTGTGTCAAATTGGGATCTTTGGAACTCACACCATGACGTGGGACTGTCAGATTGTTTCCCTTGGGAATGCTGATTCCCATGAAAACGAAGTTTTTTTTCTGCGAAAATCACCAGATATACGATCTGCTTTGCCAGACATTTTAGCAGGATTTATAAACAGACTATTTATATCAATAACAAAAAATCGCAACGTCTTTCGAAAGCTAAGACAGAAGAGAGTACATGAAAGCAGCTAGCTGTTATTCTTGGATTGTTATTCATCTTTCAATCAAGTTATCTTGGTTAATGAAAATCATTTACAAAAGTGAAATTTTAGTACCTGATGGATTGTTTACTCCGAGTACGTAAGTAAAGGCGTTAATGTCTTAAGACCTTTGGTTAAGGTTTATTTTGGCTAATGGTACCTTTTTACGGTACAATTTGCATGCAATTGTACTTTTGTTAGCAGTTTTTCGGATAAGTCGACATATTTTTCGTTTCAAAACTTTGACAGCTATCAAAGCGTTCTTTTGTTTATAACTTCGGTTCTACTTAAGATATCATGATAAAATTGGTGTCAAACAAAAGAGAATCAAATTTCAAATTTTTTGAGAATATAAAACAAAAAAGGACTTTTTGAAGTTTTTTTTGTGTTTCAGCTCCCCTTAAATAAATCTAACTTAAAACTTGAAAGTAAATGCTTCAATTTAAGTATCCCAAATTTCACTCTGAACATTGCTTATAGGCAGAATAAATGAAAAAATAAATATGAAAACTCATTTACTTGAATTAACATTACATGTTGTCTGAGATTTTGTTTATGATCAATTTTATCAATAATGTATCATTAATTAGTGTGGCTAACTAATGGTAGTAAATAATACTGTAATATTTTAAATTATTCATTATTAAATTATTTTATTAAATTACTATTATTTTCAATAAAATCTAGCTTTCTCCCTGTTAAAAAACATACGAATCCCCGCGATCCGTTTTCACGATTGTTTACACTAGATGGCGCTGGCAACATACCGTTCTAGTCTTCCCTCCCGATTAGCTCAATGAACAAGCCTTATCAGACACGGAATCCAGGTAAGCCTTGCCCAGGTGCAGATGCACCAGAGGAGTCGCTTCACAATACAATCCACCAAACACTCGAATACAATTTTAGCGTGTCACAAATATTATGTATTGACTCTGAATATCACCCAAAATTCCGGTAGGTTAGTTCAGAAACCAGAAAAATTCGCCACCAGTACGCGCTTCCTCAGAATGTAGAATATATGTTTTAAAATTATAAATTGTAATTTAACACACAATATATTGAGATATCATGAATTGTTGGATAACTATTAAGGTTATCATACAACAGAGCATTCACAATATCATTTATTATATATTTTTTTTGAACGATTAATTTGTGTTTTAGAGATACAAGTGGATGGCTAGAAAACGATCAGCAATGAAAACAAAAATCAGAAAGTTTCAACAGCCGGTCCGAATGCGATTTTCTAAACCCTCACAGATACTGCACCGCCAAGTGACAGGCCGGTCGGCGATTTTCCAAACCCTCACAGATACTGCACCGCCAGGTGACAGGACGGTCGCTGGGAGTAGCGTTAAGGAATTGTGGGAAGGTTGATCCAACTTCTTGGCGACTTATCGTTTCGTCGTCGCGCTTTTTGGAAGTTTCAATGGATAACAGTTTGGGCGATTTGATTTTTTTTTTAAACGGGTTTTATTGGTTTAAACCAGGTTTTTTTTAGAAACTTAGTGTTTGCAAAAAAAACCAAAGCAATAAACATTAAATGCAAAGAAGTAATTAACTTTAATATCTGCTCAAATTGATTAGTCCAATGGATTATCTTAATTTATTATTTTTTTGATTAATTAATTATATGATTAGTTCTTATTAAATAGTTAATATTACAGGGTGATCGTTTTTAGATTTTCTTTAATAAGTCAGAGGGATCTTTAAATAAGCAGTAACTTTAAATGCTAATATATTTAAATTGGGATTTTTCTTTTGAAATTATAAAAAATCTATAAAACCTCTTATCTATAAAAAAACTGGTTTTCATCAGTTTATAAAAAAACATCTGGTTTAGTTTAATAATTTTATTCTCATTTAGTTTAAATAATAATCCTCTTTTTAATAACTGTAATAATGATATATTCCTTTTCCATATATAAAACTACATTGAAATGTTTAGGGATTTCTTTAAAAAAAATTCTATTTCCATTATGCGCTCCACACGTGTAACACAATCAAGATAACACTAACAACATGAAGAATGTGCGACGAGATTTCTTCAGCGCCTAGTGCAACCCGATAACCGGTCAATTTAATTGGTTCAGCAACAAATCGTCATCCAGCGCGACCGGCCGCGATTTTCCAAACCCTCACAGATACTGCACCGCCAGGTGACAGGCCGGTCGCGCTGGAGGACGATTTGTTGCTGAACCAATTAAATTGACCGGTTATCGGGTTGCACTAGGACGACATGGCGCTGAAGAAATCTCGCCGCACATTCTTCATGTTGTTAGTGTTATCTTGATTGTGTTACACGTGTGGAGCGCATAATGGAAATAGAATTAATATTAAAAGAAATCCCAAAAGATTTCAACGTAGTTTTACTGTCATTATTCTTCGAAGTTCCTTGGCAAATGAAAATGACGCTGACGTTAAAATTTTTTATAAGTTGCAAGATAGTTTGTTTCCTTTAAAATGAAACAGTATTCGAACTATAACTAAATATACACAAAAGTTTGCAATTTTTTACTGATAAAAGATGATTTAGATTTTTAATTAACTGATTAAAAAACAGTTTTTTTTTATTACAGTTATTAAAACAAGGATTCTTATTTAAACTAAATGAGAATAAAATTATTAAACTAAAACCAGATGTTTTTTTTATAAACTGATGAAAACCTGTTTTTTTTTATAGATAAGAGATTTTATAGATTTTTTATAATTTCAAAAGATAAATCCCAATAAAAATATATTAGCATTTAAAGTTACTGCTTACTTAAAGATCCCATTGACTTATTAAAGAAAATCTAAAAACAATCACCCCGTAATATTAATTATTTAATAAGAACTCATCATATAATTAATTAATCACAAATAATGATAAATAAATTAAGATAATCCATTGGACTAATCAATTTGAGCAGATATTACAGATAATTACTACTTTGCATTTAATGTTCATTGTTAAACTAAGTTTCTAAAAAAAAACCCGGTTTAAACCGATAAAATCCGTTAAAAATAAATCAAATCGCCCTAACTGTTATCCATTGAAACTTCTTGCTAAAAGCGCGACGACGGAGCGATAAGTCGCCAAGAAGTTGGATCAACCTTCCCATAATTCCTTAACGCTTCTCACAGCGACCGGCCTGTCACCTGGCGGTGCAGTATCTGTGAGGGTTTGGAAAATCGCATCCGGGATCAATTCCCAAAGGGAAAGAAACGAGGACAACACCTCGTAATTTTGAATCACGGTCAGGTAATTTGGTAATTTTAGTTAACGTCGTACTAGAGCAACACAACGGGCTATTGACGACGGTCCGAGATCAGTCCCTTAAAGGAAAGATCCGAGGACAACACTTCGTAATTTTGAACCACGGTCAGATGACGAAGCTGAATTACGGTCAGATGAAGCTGAATCACGGTCAGATAACAATCGATGAGAATAGAATTAAATATTCAAGAAAGTGAAAGTGGCAACGTTTCCATAAATAGAGATCAAATTCAGTCTTATTTCTCTGTAGCTTAAATTATATCTTGACGACGAGTTAAAAGCTCCGAAACGTTTTTTTAATCGTTTTTTTGTATGACTTTTATACCATGTCTCAGATACCAGGGAAGATATATGCATATTCTTACACATGGACTATATCGAACCTTGCCTTATTTCCACGAAAACCTGACATGAGACTTGACAGCCCTTCTTTCACAACGGAAAGTTGGGGAAACACGAAATGGCACTTGGTCTTGTATCTAAGCGGAAAGCACAACTTTGAATACATGTCCTTATATCTACAACGAGATGTTGATGATTCCGAATTGAAAGAAATTGTGATGGATGTAAGATTCAGAATGAAAAATCTCTGCACAGGGATTTTGTTCGAGAAGATCTTAACAGACAGCTGTCTCAAAGAAGGAATTTTGGCGGGCTTTCCGGAATTTGCAAGATGGGACTGTTTTAATGGAGTGGATGCACTTTCGTGGCTTGGCGCGTTAGCCATGATTCGTTGCGATCTGTCCCTTAGCGAAAACACAGCAACCAATTTTACATGGAATCAAAGGGTGGACTTTCGATTCTTGTCGACCGACTTCACCCGCTTGTTCGTCAGCGGACAACACCACGACATTGTTCTGTACACCGGACAAACAGAATTTCGTGCTCACAAAGCTATACTGGCTTCTCGATCGCCGAAATTCATGCGCGATCTGTCTTTCCAAGCCGGTCGCATTTCTTGTGCAAGAATGGACATGTCTGCCATCCCAGATCCAATTCTTCGTGCACTGCTGCTCTTCCTTTATTCAGGTAAGTTGGACATTCCAAAGGGCGCAATCTTAGAAGGACTTCGAGCCGTTGCTGTCCAATACGAGGTGGTGGATCTAGTGCTGAGGATACAATCTTTGCCATTAAGGTACAAATCACGTACAGATCCGATTTTCGAGCATAATTGTATATTGTGGGATGTTAATATGTTAAATGTGTATAATAAAGACTTCCTCAACTTTCACCGGGTGTTGAAATGCGAAGTGGTGTCCTGCGACAACTTGATCATTCGGTGCCAAATCGTCGACAACATTGAACGTGCAAATGGCAGATATATGCACACATCGTTCCAAATAACGGGTATTAATCCGGTTCACCCCATTTCTATGTTATCCAGGTTGTATGTTAAGAACGTCGCAGGACCGAATTCGACCATACGGCTGCATGTAGGGCATCACGTGTTCGAATGCGACTTAGAGTGCCGCTTTTTCTCCTCCATCGATACCATTCTCGAATTGTGCACGATACTTCAATTTAGTTTCAACATCAACTTGTTCGATGGTACGTTTTATACGAACGAGAACAATTTATCCGTTCAACGAATACCACTGGACAGTCATCCAATTGGCATGAATGACTGCCATAATTTTTCTTACGATTTCCAAAAGCTTCTGTACAATTATACTTTTACCGATTTTTCGATAGTTTGTGGGGACGAGACGTTTCAGGCACACAAGGCCATTCTAAGTGTCAGGTCACCTGTCTTCGAAAAGATGCTCGAACACGACATGGTTGAAAAGAGGAATGGTTCAATCATTGTACACGATATTCGTCCAGAAGTGATTAGGTTCATGTTGTCGTACATGTACAATGGCATGCTCGGGGACCTAACCCACGAAGATGTCTGTGAACTGTACGAAGCTGCTGACAAGTACGCCATATTAATCTTAAAAGAAAGGTGCCACTATATGCTTGTAGAGAGGTTAAGTGTCGAAAATGTAGGACACGTCTTAGAACTTGCCAAGTTGCATTTCGACAGTAATATGGAATCTGCCGCTAATAACTATATTCAATCTCATGCTCTTCAAACAGAAATTTCCCATACGTTTGCTGCTGACAAGAAAGACTTTGTGCCGAAAAGTTCCACTGCATTTCGATGGAAAAGACCGATAAAGAAAAGAGTGAAAGATTTAACACATAAAGCGTAACTCGCTGGCCAAGATTAGGAAGATAGGCAATTCGCAATACACATGGTTCGTAAAATTAAGCACTTTCCAGCAGTGCAGTAAACAAGAAACCTGTGTTTGTGATACAATGTTTCTCACGTTAAATATCTGATCGAATACGTTTACTATCATTGTGACCGCGTATAAACAATCCGTGAATTGATATTTTAATCCTCACATGCAACTAAAAGTGTAAAGAGTGTTGTATCTATTATATAAAACGCCAGATACTCCTGTGTTTCCGTGGCTATTAAAGTTTTGATTGGTTGTATGACGTACGAGTGGGCGGAGTTTCTAATTGTTTTGATTGGTTGTGTTACGTTACAAGCGAAACGAGACACGAAATAATAAAATCAGTATATTTGAAAACGCCATGGAAATAACGTTGAGTATATAAAAAACGATTACCGTAAGCAGCTCATGATTTTATCAGTGTTGCCAAAAAAAAACAATCCCATGCGAAAGCAAGGCAAGTTGACAGATAGTGGTGAAAAAAGGTTTATACACAGTCAGTGGTCACTTACCGTCAGGGTTTACAAAATATATGAATGAAGTTTGACCAAAATAATTAAATTTTGTTATGCATCTGTCGTATGTGACGTGCCATTAATCCTACTTTATCACATTTATTGAAACGTGTTAACTAATGTGAGTAAGTATAATTTATATTAGGCACGCGAAAACTGATATTGCGAATGTATTTTTCATTCATTGGTGTGGAAGTTTGGAGAGTGGGGTGCCAGCTCAAGTGTTGCTTCGTCATCTGACCGTGGTTCAAAATTACGAAGTGTTGTCCTCGGATCTTTCCCTTAAGGGACTGATCCCGGACCGTCGTCAACCTATCAGCCTCTACACCATACGTTTACAAACATCCATGCCCGGACCCGCATTCGAACCAGGAACCTTCCGATCTAGAGGCTAACACCTTAACTATTATGCCGGTTGGTCGGCATAGTGTAGACTATTTTCACTATTGAAATCCCACTTAACACAAAAGGAGAAAAAGAGCGTTTAAAATAATGAAGGCTCATTTGATATAAGTAGCTTTCATGTTTATATTATAAAAAGTTTATATTATAAAAAGTTGAATATTTCCGGTTCGACTGATGGTAGAAAAAATTTAGGTGTCATTTTATTAAGAAACGTCTATATTATTTTTTGAGATAATAAAAAATCTTTTTTTCATATTTTGAGTTCCAGATTCTTTCTTTAGGTTCCAGGTTTCCAGGTTCTTTAAAATTAATAAAACAACAGTGTAAATTGAAAATAAACGTCGGTTATATATACCTGCAGTATTCTCATCATTAAAGATGCTCTCTATCGATGAAGGTAGCTGGTCACCTTCGAACCATTTAAAACTGTATCTGTCATCTATTATCTCCCAACCATAGTTAATTGTATCTAAAGTGGTTGGTTCCTTTTTATACACATGTCTCCACAGCTGAGCAATGTAAATTGATCTCAAAAACTGTTGATAGAGCTTGATTGTCTGTAACACCGAAAGGGGACGAAATAGGGGTGCATTTTCACCCCAAATTTGGTCACGCAGAAATGTCCCCCAAAATTATTTCAGTTCTTTGATCTTTTCGACTCCCGGTGGAAAACAATTGATGTTGCAAACACGCCAAATTGCCACGGGAGGTTTGGCGTGTTTGCAATTCCGTTGTAAACGCGACTTAAGCTTTCGGCGTGGGTTGATGACAAAGTTTCGTGCATATTGTAGCGTTTTACGCTAAATAATCCAATAAAACTCTATATTAATCGAGTTTTTTTTTTTTTTTTTTTTTTATTTACAAAGAAAAAAATTATTTAAAAAAACTTAATTTTTACACTTTGGCAAAATGACGTGGTCCGATTACAATAAATCTCATCCCAGGTTGGGATATCCGAGATGATAATTCAATCGTTTCTGGCAGGGTTCTGCCGCAAAGTTTTTCCCAGGGTGGGAGCCAGAACAAAATCGTTGTTCTCTCTGCAAAATCCAAAGCTCGTCTCCCTCCAAAAACTTCCAGCTTTTTCTTCCACCCCCGACGCCGCGTCCAGAGTCGATGACCTCCCCGGTCAACGGCCGTCCTCCCTAGCCTCGCTGAGGGTCCCAATTTACATCAGGTTAACCCATAGTGGGGCTGAGGGAAATCTATTTTTAGAAGCACCCTATGGAATTATACTATTTAGAAGTATCCATAGAAAACCTCTAATTTCCTTCACCCACACTCAACGTGGCAGGAAGTTTTTTTCACTAGTTGTTTTAGGCAAATGTTAGCCATGTTACAATATTCTAGGAAAGCAACTCATCGCGCGCGCGAAAGTAAATCAATTTTAACGAACATGTATTTAGTTTTATTAAATACATGTTCTTTCATACTTTAAAGAAATTTATTTAATTTTCTCTAGTTTAATATGTAATTAATTTACTTACGCAGTAGCAGCAGATGTTATTCTATATTTAGGCGGTAACGCTGTAAATCGCTGTTTACACTTGGAGTGATATCGTTCAAAATCGTTCACTCGTGTTGGAAGTTTCATATCTTTAAAAGCTAAATTGTTATCCGTGATGATTTTCAACGTTTCCAAACTTTTTTGCAAACTTTCTTCTGTAAAAGGAATTAAAGTCTCTTTTTTTTCCCCCACAGAATGCACATTACGGTTTGACTAGCGACATTTTCGACTGTCCGATCATTTCGTTTTCTCAACAGCGTACTGGGACACTAAGAGTAGATGCTCAAATTAGAAGGTAATAGGTAATTGGTAATTTTTAGTTAACGTCGTACTAGAGCAACACAACGAGCTATTGACGACGGTCCGGGATCAGTCCCTTAAGGGAAAGATTCGATGACAACACCTCGTAATTTTGAACCACGGTCAGATGACGAAGCCAAATTAGAAGGTCAGCTGTCCCAAAATTTCGGAGAGGGGGCATGTAAGCAATCGGGGAGTTTGTATTATCCTGAAACGGGAGGGGGGGGGGTGCGCGCTATCTTCACTCGCGCAGATGAAGGTTTTTCCACCACTACCGAGATAGCTAAATATTATTTTCTTTATTAATACCTAAATGACTATATCGTGTCAAATTTTCAACCGGGGTAAAATATTTTGAAAAACAACTTTTTTTACATGTTTTTAACGCCTTACCCCCACCTACACCCACCGCGGTGGTGCCAGTTGAATTTGATTTTTGACATTACCTATAAACTAGCTAACTATTGTAACACAAATCAGTCTGTGTAAAATGACTTACCCAAAAGTGTCGCTGCTTCAAAGCCCTATTTATAGAAGGGTCCTGTACGTAAATACTTTGGACGGTATACCTGATAATTAGGTTGCTGGTGAAATGAAGACGGCGGATATTTGGGATTATTTGGTTGGTCTGAAACTGCTCTTTTAACCTGTTTACGTTTCTTTTTGTGATATTTTGGCTTCAAAGTGAAATCTTCGACATATACAAATACAAATACAAATATTGACGACCAGCTACAGGCTCAGGGGCCCAACAAGGCTGGTCCTTTGTTTATGAATTCCCCAATTCCCACTGACTATCCAATTGTATCTTAAATTCGTACACTCCCTTTGAATTAACTATATTTTCTGGCAACGCGTTCCAACTGTCTATTACCCTATTAAAATAGCAGTTTTTCCTTAAATCCCGATTAAAATGTGTCTTATTCAATTTATACCCATGACCCCTTGTTCTGTTATCCCTATTGAAATTTAAGCCCTCTGTGTCCCCTTGTTTTACAAACTTGAAAAGCTGAATCAAATCCCCCCTCCTTCTTCTTCTTCTTTCCAGTGTATACATGTTTAGCTTACTTAAACGTTCATTATAGTCGAAATTTGCTAGCCCCTTTATTATTTTTGTAGCTCTGTGCTGAACCCTTTCAATTAATTCTATGTCCTTTCTCATATATGGAGCCCAGAATTGTACAGCATATTTTAGATGTGGTCTTACTAAACACTTATATAACGGCAAGATTATATTCTTATCCCTTGAAGTTACAGTCTTTTTAATATACCCCAAAAACCTATTAGCCTTTTTACCCGCAGCTGAACATTGGTGACCCATTTTAAAATCCCTGTGAATTATCACCCCAAGATCCTTGACTGTTTCTCCCTCCTTTACCTTTACTCCCTGCAGACAGTACTCGGCTCCACTGTTCCTGTAACCCATATGCAGAACTTGACATTTCCCTAAATTGAATGACATACCCCATTTTACAGCCCATTCGGATATCTACTATTCAATATCTACTCCGCATAATTTTCATACAAACAGTTTAAACTGTCAACTAGTCAAATGAAATTGTCCAACTCGTCCTTCTATTCAATTTAGGCATGCACTCGTCACGACCTGTCAATTAGAATTGACGTTACAACGGTTAAACAGGCCAGCGCATGTGTGTATGCCCAAAATGTGACTAATTCCCACATAATGCGGTACAAATGTCAGAAGGGATAGTGGAATAGTGGCCAACCTGGATATCGCGGTCCATCTTTTCTATACGAAGGAATGTGATTTATTTTCATATTATCAAAACCCCATACCTCTGAGCTGATTCCCCCGGAGTTATGGGGTTTTGAGGTATCAACACTTTGCAGGACGTGTAACCCATTCATGCGCCTTAGGTAGGTATTTTAATTAACGTCGTATTTGAGCAACACAACGGACTATTGACCATACTCCGGGATCAATCCCAGCGGAAAACCATTTTGTTACGATAATATATGTAAATATGCAATATGCGTCTCCCGTGTTTGAAGGAGGGGAATTAAATAATAAAAACACTGAGAGGGTTTCCAATTCCTAGATCCTCTCCTAAGTATTTTCATGATTCTCGCTACACCAAAAACTCGATGAAGAGGAAATATAATTTATTTACAGATAATATTTTTAATGAAATATGTAAACAAAATAAATTGTTCTGAAAACACACATAAATGAAGCCCAAACTGGGTTTTCTCTTTATTCTCAGCAGTTTCACTAGTTGGCGTAACTAGCCAGAATTGCAATTCGATGACACTTCAATCTACACGTTGGTGACAACCTCTAGTCCCCTAATTTAACTAATAGACTCATTCAATAAACCCTGTGACTCGACTATCTTCTCGCGGAATTCGTGCTTCGACCAAACTTAGATTTGTCCTCTTCTTGGAATAGCATGGCAGGACACCATTTCAGAAACGGACTCGTTTCGGATCATCTATCTTTTTATCAGTCATACTGTCAAGGGGGAACACCAATGGTTCACTTGAGTGTGATAATAGGAGGCTTTAAGAATGGATAATGACATGAAAACGAGAGTTGTTGAAAGGTTGCAACGTTAACGCTTCCCCAACGCGAGTGAAGAATCCGAAAACATTTGAGCACCGACTGGGTGAAACTGGAACATTTCATGTTGTAAGGCATGATGCGGGTCAGACGGAATATTGAATCACTCCTGAAGCGTAAGATATTCTGCGTTTGATCATTGTAGGGCTTTTCCTTTTGTATTGATTGTCTTACTTAGGTTGGATGCACTTCAGCCATCTTGGAATTCCTGTAATGATCCATCACTTACGAAATCCATGCTACGAATGACTAAGTTCAAGAGAATGGAATGATTTGATAATCGCTGGTATCAAGAGCCCTGTGTCTCTTACGCACAACAGTTGCGGACATACATTCTTTGACAAACAATGTTTCTTTTTGTATACCCTGTAACCCTTTGATGATTGTTTTAAATCATCCTGGGGTTTGCATATCATAATTTGACTATAAGCTTTTTGCTCCTCTTCTGGTAATTGTAATCTTAAATGTCTAGTTATACTCATTGAATGATAGGGAAATAACAAATCCGACATAAAACTTTCAACTTATTTGTTTCAAGGTTTTAGCTTCAGATGTAATCCCACTTTACAACCTTCCACTACTTGTGTTCATTATGTGATGTTTTACCTCCAACTGTGTACAATTTAAGCAACTGTCAGTGCTTTAGATGAATGTAACACAGTTCGCATTTATAATCCACAGACTTTCGTGACTAGTTTTTCAGGAACTGTTTCAATGGATCTGTGTATACAAACTTTGTCTATCTTAATTGAAAAAAATGAATTGCTTGCAGTGCTTTTTTTTCACAATATTTTCTCATTTTATGTAGACGTATGCTTGATTTATCGAATCAAAAGTGTCTAAAGGTTAACACCGTAGTAAATATTTCGGATGCTAAACTTGAAAATGTAGCTGTCAAAAAGTGTTTAATGTCGATTAACAAATGGGGTTGGATTCGGGCAACTTTTATTTCTTCAGATTTTAATTTAAATATGTGAATGATTTCTTTTTACCAAGTAATAACGTTAATTCTGTATTCAAATATAAGTACAATTAGTTTAAGGGTCTAGTTGTTAAGTGTGCATTACGATTCCATAAATTTGTATCTCCTAATGCATGAATTCAACATGTTGATTTTTTTAATCGATTTTACAAATTTCTAACAATACTATTACATTTTCATTGATAATTAGATACCCATGGATTTACTTTTGTATAAAAAAGAGTAAACGCGCGCGCGTATAGGTATTTTAACCCTAAAATCCATATTTCTTACAGTTTTTATAAGTTTAAATCCCCACCATTCTGAAACAATGCATGTGTTTCAACAATACTCTAAACAATACGAATTATAACAGACGTGAGTATTATTCTGCATCAATACTTTTCGAAAACAATGTCTGTAACAATGTATTCGCACTGTTGAGATGCTGCCCAAAACGATTTTTCGTCAAATGAAATCTGTTCATTGAAAAGACCAGCACCTCGAATATTTACTCTCCTAAAAGTATTGTGCTTAACGACCAACACCTTGTGCGAACGTTGCCGCATTGATTTTGAGTATTATTTAAACATCTAAAAAATATTAAGGCCGCTGAAGTATGATATTTGAGGTTTTGATATTAGCAATTGGACTCATCATGTGAGTAGCATTGTCTATTATCTCAGCAATTAAGGCAATTGTTTGACTTGAGAATTGTATACTGTTATTATATCTAACCATTTCATCAATTTGTCTAATTTTTAATATTCATTCAATTATTCATACGCTTTGGAATCTTCTATACTAAAAAGTATTATTTCTCCATGCACTTTTTCCAGATAATCCCCCCCCCCTCCCCACACGAGTTAGATTTAAAGGGTTTGGGAGAAATTCCTTCTTAAACGATCATTTAAAATATGCACTAATTGAATTCTTTATCGTACAAATGTTATCATATTATATGAGTAATTATAATTTTATCTAATGCAATTTTAAACAAAGAGATTTCATATTATTCAAGATTTTAGTTTTCCATACGGATTTAATATTTTTTCTTGTAATATTTCAGTTCATAATTAACATTCCCATCTGGTGTTTTAAAAAATTTCATCTGCTTTTAAATGTTTTATAAATAAATAATTTATACCGCGTCTTGGAGCAGAAACTCATAAATTGACGTATGTTTCGATGACAGTTTATGCTTATTTTCTACCTGGGAAACACTGTGTCATACTTTGATGCATTTAAAGCAGGCCTCGAAATAGATTTTTTAATACAGGTGCACCTTGTGCACCTAAGTTTTTAAATTAGGTGCACTGCGTGCACCTAGTGGGAAAAATTAGGTGCGCAATTATATTTTCATGTGCACAGTGCACCTGTGCACCCGGGTATTTCGAGCCCTGATTTAAAGGATACATAATATTATAAGACATGTCTTGCCATTCTAAAGTTTAAATTCTTTTTTTCTAACCTAAAAACTAACACGTTTTAACCAACTTTTCAAAATGACATTTTTTACATTACTTGATCAAAATTTTCTCTAAGCCGCTGAAATACTAATTCCTTTTCATATTACACGTACAGATAACCATCTTACCCTGTTACACATAAGACTTTTTAAAGCAGTTTTATACTAGTTTATTCTGTCTAACAACAACTTCTTTTCAAAAATGACTTTAGTTATACTTTTAAACTTACATCGAGTGCTTATGTCAATCACAATTATAAGTACGTTTGAAGTAGAAACTCTTATGATATTTTGAATAGTGCTGGAACAGAAATCGTTAAGATACAAGTTACCGGTCAGAAAGGAATATAAATTTGAAGTGAAATTTTCTGATGTTTTAGATTTTAAATAAATCGATATTCTTAATTACAGTGACATAATTTTTACTTTTATATGCGCCTGGCAAAATTAGAGAGGCAAAACCTCTCTAATTTCTTTTGTAATCAACAAATCAAGACCTAGATTTTAACAAGATATTCCTTGTCGAAGAATATTGTTTTTGAACACATGATTGTAACATTGAAACCATTTGTATATGTAGCGTTCCATTTTGGAGCTGGAACAAATTTTTTAAGCTCAATTATAGCTCAAAAGATGTTACATTAGTCTAGAAATCTGGTGGCGGATGGCTTCATTATGGTGTGTGGTTCATTTGATGCACAGTACACATTTGCTTGTAATGGGTTTGGTGTGAACATAAGAACATTAAATTACTTCCTTTGAAAGAACTGTCCCATGATTCTCTACGTGCAATTATTAGTCAACGCGTTTTATAAAATACAAAATGTGCATATATTGAGTAGAATACTTCTTATATTGAATAATTCTATTCATTATGAAACTTGGTAACACTTTTTCTCAAAATTGGTTAAAAATTAATGTAATTTCTTTTAGGTTCCTAATTGTGCAAACCCAGGAGGAAGTGGACAGAAAGGCAGCGAAGGTGAGTGACAAGTAGCGATACTGATTCATTCACTTACGTCCAATGACCGGTCACTGCTAAAAGCACAAATAGCACAAATTTCTGCAAATACATGTTATTAGAACAAAATTAAGAATATTTTTTACAAAAATTAAAAAAATATATAAGAATTTTTTTTTTTTTCCAAAATAAAGAAATATTTTTTTTTATTAAGAACTACTTCTTTTTAAAATAAGGAATTATTTTTTACAAAATAATTCATTTTCTACAATAATTTCAAATAGAATCCTAATTACCACACACACACACACACACACACACACACACACACACACACACACACACACACACACACACACACACACACACACACACACACACACACACACACACACACACACACACACACACACATTCTTCTCAGAAATCTATATTATCATTTAAGCAGTTCTGATATGTATTAAATTAAAGTTGTGCATTATAAGAAATAGTTTTTCTGATTCACATTCGTTCATAGATAATGTTTTACATCCTCGTAAAATGCAACCGTTTATTAAATGAAAGTAAAGTGACTCTTAGGAATACATGCGTATTACCTATTTGACCTCCTTTAATTTGAATTACTAGTTTATAAATAAAATACATTTTTCAGTCTTCGAAAATATTACAGAATTAATTGAAAGACTGTACACACTCTTAATTTCTATTTCAAACATTCTAGCATATTGATGGATTTTATAGTATTTATATTTGAACCCAATTCTCTTGCTATTTCAGCGGAAATACCTGAAAAAGCCGCAGGCTCTCGATAAAGATCTGATACGAATGAAAGCCACAATAACATCGTTGGAAAAAGAGCAGAAAGAATTAAAGGAACAATTGTAAGTCCTTAAAAATTTTGAATAAAAGTTTATTCTATTAATAACATTATTCTCAGTTGAAGCTCAATGCGGAAGAGTTTTCTAAAGTTTTCCTATTTTCGTTTTGTTGTCTTAGTTCATGCATTCCTTCAAGTTTAGAAAATAATGTTGAAGCATGATAACGTGTCTTAATTAACTTAGACATTACGCACCAACAATATTCAACCTAGGGAGTCTACTTTCATATTAATACTGTATGACACAGGAAAATTGTCATACCATTTTTAGTTAACTCTTTTTGTCTTGTGTAATGAAAGGAATATACTTCATAAAGTCTTTTCTCTTATACAATGCATGGTTGTTTCGGTATTATGGCTAAAAAGCTCTATTTGAGCACGCCTTGCCAAACGGGTGCCGATATCAAGTAAAGGACATGCTCACACCAAAAATGTTTTAGTGAAATTAGGAAAAATGCACCTGAATAGGGAAAAACTTTCCAGGTTCTATCTCAGGAGACAAATGTACTGAGATAAGATGGTTTCGTACATTTAGAAAAATCAATTATGTTATAATGAAAAGTGAAGTTTTTGACAATTCTAAACCTCAGCCGTCTTGCAAACATTTATACTGTGATGATTAATATAATAATTTTGCTACGAATTTTTTGTTTCTGTACAGACGGCAGTATAGTGGTCTCTAAAACATGTTGGTTTCCTTGCTTTGGTTTCATAAAGAAATTTATGGAATCATCTCTGCGTATCAATATTGCAGTTCTTAATATCGCGATGTTACTCTTGTAAATAAATCTTAACTGCAATTGTCGATTCTAGTTTCTTTATTTATTGAGTTCGGGTCTGTGTGGATCCTAGTTTAAGATTTATTTTTGAAAAATGCTCCAACAAATGAGTCAAATGAAATTGTATGAGAAGTAATCCTTATATGCACACTAAATGATACTGTCATGGTGAATTGTATTTATTAAAAACTTTTACTGCAAGCAATATTAAGATTGTTCAAAAGTAAATGTTCTCCTGTTTTGCTGACTGTTTTAACTTTTCAGAGCAGTTGCATAAAATGTATGGACGGGTTTATGAGATGTTATGTAGTTGGTGTCGAAAGTATAAAATGTATGATACATGGAAACAGGTGGAAAATATATGCTTCTCAAGTGACGAATAATTCAACTCATCTCCAACAGATTTCAAAATATCTAATTATATTTTTATTACAATCTCTCAGTTCTTTTGCGTTATATTTAATTAGCTTACAACATAAACAAAAGTATTCAAAGACAGCATGATTTTACCATAGAAACCAGCATTAATATAAAAAGATTCCCTGTGGAAACATTCCACAATTTCTTATTTCGAATAAAGTTTTGTTGAATTTTCTGATATATGTATAGCTTCTCATGCAGAGTTTCCTTAAATCTACCTGGTTTCCCACTTAGGTTTAATGTCACATTGTAGAATTCATCACAAAGCTGAACACTTGATTTAATCAATAGTTGTTTAGAATGCATTCTGCTTCAAACAAAATGTGTTTGGATGTTATTTTGACGTTGTAAAGGAACACCAAAGAGCATTAATAACAGATCAAACCTCTGTTCTAAGTTAAAGTAAAACTATTAAATGCGTCCACCATACTACGTACGTATTATGTTTTGAAAACCAAAACCACCGAATTTCGCTCAATTATTCTGCTGGTGGGATTCATACGTATCTTTCGTTTCAAATCCCTCAAAACTCTGAATCAATGTTTATGAAATGCTGTATTACGATTTGTATAACCAATAGAATAGAAGGATTGACATGCTTTCTATTTAGTTAACAAAAGAATATCGAAAATAAACCATTGCTGTGGATATCTTCTGATCCCACCATCACGTTGGGCTAACACAGCTCTCCAAAAACTATTTTTGACTTTTCCTTAGGTAGAGTTTCTTTTCAGAGATATTTTATTTCATGAAAAATATGTTTCCCAAAAATATCTCATCAAACTGAAAATGACAACACTCCATTTTAGCACATAATCAAGCTATAATTTTCCTACCTTGAAATGCTCAAAAAGATAATTTCTAACGTGCATGTAAACTAATGTTATGAATATATTTTTAGGAAACGGAAAAATCAAGCTGTCGAGAGCCTTCGGCTTTTATACAGAAGAAAATGCTTCGCATTAGGGTTTGCAGAATTAGAGGTGAAAAGATTGAGGGAAGGTAATGGAGTAACAAATTATTTAAGCTACACTATTTATGTTCATATCTGTAAAAATGGACTGCATATTATATATTGAAGTTCACTGTTTAAATATTTAAACCCTAGTTATTTTTCATTAATCTTAAATTTAAATTGAGCTTCACTACCGCAAATATATATTGCTAAAATTTTAACCTTCTCTTTTTTTTTTCGACATAGGGGGCAAAACATCAGAGCCCAATGTTGAGATTGATAACATCTGGAAAGGTGAGTATGAGAATTTTAGTTATTTGCTTTGTTATATCTTAATTTAATTTTATTGCTACGATAGGAATTTCCTCAGTCCTCTTCTATTTAATTTGTTTTCACCCAAGGAGAAATAAAATTTGGATATAGTAAAAAAGACTCCACGAGAAATTTTTGTTATTTACTTTTGTAATTAACTTAATTTAATTACTCTGAATGGAATTTCATCAGTGTTGTTTTAACTCTTTTTGTATTCTAAAAACGGCCGTAGAAGTAAAGGAAACTTAAAAACTCTACATTCATCTAGTTAAACATATACATAAATTGATTAATTTTTAACATAAAAATTATAACTAAATTTCTAAATTTTTTTAGAAAGAATGACATAAAATCTAAATCGAATAAAATACGTACAATACAGAAAGATACAAGTTTCTGAATTCAGTATAATCGTACGAAGTCCACCAGATTTGTGTAACATCTTTATGTCAGCCGTAGTGATATGTGAATCGTTGAAAACTGTTACCAACACTTGGGGAATTGTTTCTTCGTGTAGAACGTCGTGCATTATATATATGTGATAATAATTTTGAATCGAACATGCCTCAAAATTATTTCTTTTATTTGAGATCATTTGGGATTAGGACAGACTTGGGGCAGAACAATTTTTACTCTCCCCGAGTGGACATCTGATTCACTGTGACATGTGCTCGAATGTTGTAATGCAAAATGTGTTCTGCAAGAATTCAACTTCTTCCTCAAAGTTGTACAAGTAGGTTCTCCATCGGTGGGTCCCCTAAAGAATGTTGTAGAAATCGTAAATTACCTACCGTATATACAAACACATTCTACAATGTTGTAGTTTTATGATTTTGTCTAACAAAACGAGTGATATAATGTACAATTAAAGCTTTTTCTTTTAATAAGATGATATATTTTGCCCTCTCTCTCTTATTGTACCCGTACTAAAAGGTTATTTCACAAATCGTTTTCAGAAAAAGAGGAATTAGAGATTGATCATTGGAATAAGAGGGAAAATCGAAAGCAATATCAGGAAATAGACTTAGAAGAAGCAACTCACGAAGTCATAACGGCCTTAAACGGTAGGCTTACTTTTCTGCTGTTATTAAATGGGATTTACATTTTCAAGAACTCAAATGTGATCATAAATGCGAAATAGAATATTTATTTGTCTCAAAGGAAACAACATTCATTTTTTCCCGTAAAAATTTGCTAAGCGTAACTTTCTTAATTTTTTGCAAGTTTTACTAAATCAACTTTACATGTTCTAAAACACATACATTTCTAAGAGCACAGCTGTTTCAAATTTCACAATGCGAGTTACAGACACGAGGACCAAACAAGCAACAAAACTGAATGAGGTTCTATAGTTTCAATCTTAAAAGCATGGATCAATTCAATCATTTACCATTTTAATACTCTTTTTCAATGCATCATTTATCAGATGTTTTTATTGAGCATTATTGAAACATTTCGAAGGAACCTTTTTATATGGGACATTACCTCCTATTTTTATACGTCAATGGATCCGGTATTAAATTGTAATATCTGAATTTACGTCATTACGTATTAGATTCTATATCTAAAAGCGTTTCTATGACAGAATATAATTATAGTCTAATAGAGGCAAATTTATTGGGAGTAAAGGGAACATTTATTACTTGTTTCTTATCAAATCTCATCTAAAGATTAGCATGCTCAGTATTTAATAACCTATAAAATATGCATCTTTGAAATATCTAATTGATGTCTTTTGTTCTTTTCAGATTCGGCGCAAGATCAAAATTTTAAAATCATCATATTGTGACATTTACTTGTTTTTGATGTGTAAAACTCTAGGGCGGGATGGGACGGGAAACTTAGAAAACAACAAAAAAGATCAAAAGCTACGAAAAATGAAACAAAAAGACGAAAAACGAAAAAAATGTGTGTCAACAAAAATGTTTGTTATATTGTGACGTTTATTTGTTTGTGATACGTGAAACTCTAGGGCGGGATGGTAAGGGTAACTACAAAAATAAAAATAAATAAATAAATAAATAAAAAATAAAAAAAAAACTATAAAAAATGAAACAAAAAATGAAAACCGAAAAAATGTGTGTGTTTTGTTATATGTGCCTACGTTTGTTATATGTGTTAAAAAATCTGTGTATGTTTGTTATGTGTTAAACCGGGGGTGGGATGTAGTGGGTTTAAAAAGAACAAATAAAAATTTGAAAATGTATAAAATACAAACAAAAATTATAAAAATTGAAATGTTTGTGAAAAAAGTGTAAAAATTAAAAAACTATAATGTATAGTTAACAAAAAAATATAAAAACAAAAAACTATAATAAATAGTTTAAATTATTTTTGTGTGTCTTTACTGTGTGCCCCTGTTACATTTAATCAACACAAGTTTACATTGATGAAACATTTGTAATTATTGATAGATCATGATCTACTACTTGCACAATTTTTCTATATGTTTTAAGAATCTATCGCGAAATACCACACAATCGAATACCATCCATTACTCGAACCGCCGAAGTGGTTTTGACGAGATATCTCGTCCATCAAGATCTAGTTAGCTTTACTAATGAAAAGATGGTTCGTCCATAAAAAACTACCGTATTACTCCACGAAGGAATGAAGGTACGTGTGGAAAAATATATTGAATCAGATGGCTGGCCACATGTCATACGAAGCAGTGAAGCGGGTGTCCACTTAGTGAGTGTAAAAAGTGCTCTGCCTCAAGCCTGTCCTAATCCAGATGATTTCAAATAAAAGTAAAAAAGTTTAGGAATCTTCGATTCATATTATTATTACATATATCTCTTCTATTATAGAAGGAAGTGTTTGTCTGTGTCTCTTTACGCGCAATGTCCTGACGAATCTATGGCACTTACAAGAATGAAATTTGACACACTTCTAGTCATAATTTCTTGTGATTTTTGTATAGCGACGGAATTTTAAAATTTCATCTAGAACATTTTAAAATTAATTTATTTGTTTTTCTCCTTTTGTTTTTCTCTCCGGAATGTGACGTCACCGCTACCTGAAAAGTAAAAGGAACTGATTTTGCTATCGCTGAAGTCACAAGTGTTTCTCGTCCTAATGCCTTTAGAACCATGCCAACTTTTCCGATTCTAGCGCGTTTTGATTTACATTGTTGATAATAGCCACTTCGAGGCCATGCCTTGTGGTTTCATAAATTATCAAAATTAAATATTGCTATACTTTCCAAAAAACACCCAAACACGGAAACAAACTAAAAAATTGCATAAAAGGTGAACAAAATTACGGGATTTCGCTATAACGGCCTTTTTTAATTTACGGCTCACAATGTTTCGTTATACGGCTTAAAAATTCTGTTTTTACGCTTCTGTTTAGTTTAACCTTCTCCCTTTAGGCGGCACTACTACATTTTGCCTCACGAAAATATGAGGAACGTTTAACACAACATTGTCATCATTTTACTGTGTTTTCGGTTTATGGTACTTAGACCAACACCGACACTGTTACAGCGCCCATATCACAACTCAAAGTCCTATCGCAAGGCTTCTTTTACGCGCTACTATACGAACTGCAAGCAGTTCCGCCAAATGGGTTTAGTTAAACATAAGTAACTTTTTCATATTTGTCTTATAACACACTCACTGCCAAAAGTTAAGCACGGAGAGAAAAATGTTGGCCGTGTAACGAAACTTTGTTGGCCGTAAATTAAAAAAGGCCGTTAAAGGGAAATGTCGTAATTTTGTTGATCTTTTATGCAATTTTTTGTTTGTTTCTGTGTTTGGGTGTCTTTTGGAAAATATAGCAATATTTAATTTTGATAATTTATGCAACGTATAAATTTACAAAAGCATAAACTCTAATTTTTGGTTTGGATATCTTTTTTTAAGTTTAGCGATTTCTGTGTACTTCAGTTTTTGTATAGCAACATTTCCATCGTTCATCAACGCATCTCTCAAATGTACATACTGTCCACTCTCAGAATCCTCTCATTCAGTCGCATGTACAACACCCTTTCCTTATCAATCTTGGAATACGTGTCGACACAATAAATTGATGGAACAGGTCTTTGCTTCGAAATTTGAAGAGCGCATCATCATTCTATGAGCGTAGAACTACATAGAAGAAATGTTCTGATTTGCATAAATGATCCCAATCCAAGATTGCCTTGAGTGCTGTAAAGACCATTTGAAGACTGTTGACATTTTTAGGAAACTAACTAATACAAAAATATAATAATAAATTAATTTTAAAATGTTCTACGTTAAATTTAAAATTGGGATTAAACATGCTATTCTTTCCATAAGGCCGCTATTACAATATAACAGTTCTTTGACAAATACCTTTTATAAAACTTTTATTCAAATTTATTTTATAAAATATCTTTTAAGACAGTTAATGGAACATATTACACTGTATAAAAGATTTATAAAAGTTTTGATAAGTTTGAGTTCATTTTTGTTGTTACCGGTGGTAGCTATGGATCAAGTATATTCACCAATTGCTGTAGTACATTTATCAGATGCATTCAGTATAATGGATTCGATTTTAAAGAATAAGAAGAAAAAGAAGTGTGGTGGTGTGCGGGTAAGATCATAGATTGTTCGGCAAAGACACTTGCAATTATATGATTCTGAAGGTGGGACCTTTAATATCATCGTAAATGACGCATTTGCGAAATCCAATCTCTGTTGAGGAACGGCTTATAGTTACTCTGCGATTTCTTGCCATAGGAGAGAGCTACTCAAGCCTCCAGTATAGCACACGTATCCCTCAATATACTGTGAAAGTTTTAAATTGTATTAAAATGAAATGGGGTTGAATGTAATTAAAAAAATAATAGTGGTTTGTATTTGAGAAATGTCAACTTAGTAGTGGGTTCCCGTTTCTTATAAAATAAGAAGTGGACTTCCAGCAAAAGCACAGGCAACTTCTACTAATAAAAAATAAATTCTTGAATATACTGAAGAATATACTATATACGTTATTAAAAAGGAATTAGGGAGATATCTCTGATCCGATAAAAATTATAAAAGGATATAAAAATGGCCAAGTATACAGTATACAGAAGGCTTGTAAATATCGAATCCCTCAGCTCACTTTTTGCACTGTTTGTTGTCTGTTATAAGAACCCCCAAACTGTAATGACCCTTTGAAAATGAAATTAACTTAATTTAAAAAGGTAATTAATTTCCTTAAGAAATAAGTGAATCATTATATATATATATATATATATATATATATATATATATATATATATATATATATATATATATATATATATATATATATATATATATATATATATATATATATATATACATATATATATACATATATATATACATACATATATATATACATATATATATATATATACATATATATATACATATATATATACATATATATATATATACATATATATATACATATATATATATATATATATATATATATATATATATATATATATACATACATATACATATATATATATATATACATATATATATATATATATACATACATATACATATATATATATATACATATATATATATATATATATATATACATACATATACATATATATATATATACATATATATATATATACATATATATATATATATATATATATATATATATATATATATATATATATATATATATATATATATATATATATATATATATATATATATATATATATATATATATATATATATATATATATATATGTATATGTATTATTAATAAAAGCGTAACAATTACTAATTTGTACTTGCACTTTTAACTTTTTCGAAAGGTACTGGCTCCTCAACCTATTAAAGTTCTTTTTCACTTCTCCAGTGGTATACTGGAATCCATTTTCTTTCAAAATATTAACTATTTCTTTATATATATCCAACCTATCATATTTCGTTGTCAAACTTATTTTATAAAATATTTTTGTCAAAGAACTTTTATAGTGTAATAGCGGCCTAAGATATCCAAACCAAATGATAAAAATTAACTATACGAAAACCGAATTAACGGCGAACCACAGCATCACAACGTGCTATTTACAACGGTCCGGGATCAATAATTTATTGCAAAGATCCGAGATAGGGTAAGGCGGGGTAATTGTAAACAGAATTTGTATGTTCACTTTCAATCCCTATTTTCAAACTCTTGATAAAGTAAATAAACATTGTTCACCCTACTAAACTAACTTGTCACTATTCTACTTTGATACTTAATTAGTACAAAGATTCAAGAAAAGAAATTTAATACAGTACTAGGCTGTTTACAATTACCCCTGAAAGTAAGGGTAATTGTAAACAACGATTTTCCTCGTGATATTAAGTATTGAACAAGTGACAGCATGAGCAGTAGTCAAGGCAGTAGAAGGAACTCCAACGGTATTTTTACCCTTCTAATACCATGTTTACAACAACCCCGTTTTTATCTTTACCTTTACCAAATACTCCCACTTCTTCCCACCCAAAAATATAGTGACACTTGAAAGTTGCATTAATCATGAGGTGAACTTCCAGGAATACATAAGAATAAATGATTCAAACATTTACTGCACAAAGAATGTATTTAGTGTAAAGAACAGAAAACTACAAATTTAAAACTAAAGAAAAACACTGAAAATTGAAAAATACAATCTTAGGTTCAAAAACCAAACACACATTACATTTCTTACACATTAACAGTGCCCTTAAATTGGAAAATTTCTTTATGATCTTCTTTGCTACAGGTTCGAGTAGGTAAAATAGCTTTGACATGGTCTTTGGTAACATAGAATTAGTCTTTTTGTACCACAGCTAATTTAGTACATGCATTATCGATACTTTTGAGTGCGGGGAACTCAAACTCCTCTTCTGAAATAACATCCACCCTTCATACATACGAAAAATTAGTTTTCTTTCGCTTCCCCCCTCCCCCCACAACAAGTACAAACGTAGTCGTTTCATTGTTTTCCATGAATGGCTCCAAAGTATTTAACTTCTTCTACAAGCTAGCCTTCTATATTTTGCTTGAATGTTTAGGGAACTTCAAACTCTTCGCCATCAGTGTTAGTCAATTCTTTCAATAGTTCCTCATTCTCGCTGTCCTTTCCATTTGCTTCTTTCTAGGTTTCTTGCTTACTTCTGTGTCTTTTTCATTGTCTTCTCATCAGGCTTCCTTTAGTTCTTTTTCTCTTCTGCCTCCTTCAAGCGTGACAGTACTTGGTCATTTGTAAGAACTTCCCCAAATGTGCGAAGTTTTAGTAAATCAGTCTTCCTGCTCCCCAAGAACATGAAAAATGCAATCAAACGCAATTCAAATTTACTAAATACGATTAAATACAAAATTACACGGGGAAACACATTGGTTTTCCATCCAAATTGAACGAAACTATTGGCAAAGTTATGTTTACAAATACCCCATCCCTTGAAAAATATGGGGTAATTGTAAACATTCAACTGTAGGTGAATTAAAGTTCCCAGAAGCAAAAGTCAGTAATTATCTGTTCGATAGAAACATAACTGACCGTAGTAAAGAATTGGAACAACATACCTTTCAATATATTATGGAGGGCAGTAGAAAATGCAGCACACAAAAACTTTAAAACCATAAATTTTTCAACCAAACTTATTGCTATCAGCTGTGGTTCAAATAATTACGGGATCGCCATAATACATCCTCAGGGTTGCCAGCTTTCATATTTCACAACTTTTTTGTTTCTTGGAATCCCATGTAGGCGCTGCTCAGGTGTTGCTTCGTCATCTGACCGTGGTTCAAAATTACGAGGTGTTGTCCTCGGATCTTTCCCTTAAGGGACTGATCCCGGACCGTCGTCAATAGCCCGTTGTGTTGCTCTAGTACGACGTTAACTAAAAATACCATACCATACCCATGTAGGCGCTTGTATAGCTTGTTTACAATTACCCCACCTGACCCTAATTTGTAATTTTTTATTAACGTCGTACTAGAGCAACACAACGTGCTATTGACGACCGTACAGGATCAATCCCCTAAGAAAAATATCGAGGTAATTCGTTAAAATTTTAATTAACGTACTCGCACAACACAACGGTCTATTGACTACGGTCCGGGATCAATCCACAACGTACTATTTATGACAGCTTGTGTAGCAAACACCGGTGGTTGCCGAA